>CAOKZL010003314.1:0-107870 GCA_948472985.1 Iguana delicatissima | reverse complement strand
CCAGGTTTTAAATACTCTTTTTCTGCCTGGAGGGGGAAGATTTTAATGGCTGTCTGGTAGAGCAGATCATGGGATCTGAAGAGTGGACAATGGGACCTGGAATGGCCTAAAGCCCCTAGCACTAAGCGACAAAGGACTGATGGGAATCATGATAGCTCCTTAATGGTAAGACAGCTGAGGTGACAAAAGGAGAGTTTCAATGGAGAAAGGGAGAAGGTCAAAGACAATTAGTTGTTCCCTGGAAGCAGTTTCAGGCACTATTGTTTCTAAAAGTTGAGTCACTGAGGAATATCTACCAGTCCATTATCTCTCGAGTATCCCTGACTATGACCTAGCCATGCCCTGAGGCCTCAATCTGATTTAGTTTTCCAACGCACATGAACAGCCAGTTCCTCTTTCCCAGCAAGCTCCCAGTTATAGCAGGATAGCTTATATTTCATGCTAATTAAACGTTTTGTCAATTAAACCATACCATGGAGTGGGGGTGTATGGCCTGGTAACATTATCTGCTATATTGACTAAGTAACGACACCCATAGGTCATTTCATGAAGTGAGGGAAGAACTGCAGGAAAGAACTGTGCATCTCCCTGAGCTCACAGTCTATTGTCAGCTAATTGTTTGTTAGTTAGTCAGTTAACTGTCAACCAAACTAGGGAGAGTTAATCAAGCTAGGAGGAAGAGCCAGCTAGGGGAAGGAGGCTTTACTAGGAACTCCCAGCAGTCTTCTTGCTGACTTCCAGAGGAGAGAGCAGAAGGTGAGCTGGGTCTGTGAAGACAACTTTGATAGGTGTTTTTGCAGGATTGTGGGGCTGAGTTTGTTTGCTTATTTCTCTGTGCTGTTTTTTTTTGCTTGCGCTGGCCGTGTGCTCTCCTTCAGCTCACAGCCTATTGTCAGCTAACTGTTTGTTAGTTAGTCAGTTAACTGTCAATCAAACTAGGGAGAGTTAATCAAGCTAGGGGGAGGAGCCAGCTAGGGGAAGGAGGCTTTATTAGGAACTCCCAGTGGCGCGTGCCTATGGCGCACACAATTTCATTCATCTACTTCAATCCTTCAAGTTCAACCATTCAAGTTTAGGAACAACCAATCCTTATAGCGACTGAACAAATTTAAGAAGAGTTCAACTGAGTTTGGCAGTTAGCTGAGCAGACATAGCTTATACATCTCAAATTGAGAAAGGAGGCCCAGTTTTTGTTTTTTTTGTTCTATTCTCTGTATCAAGTATGGAAGGTGAGGGAGCTGCTGCTGTCACCTGTAGCACTTGTGGCATGTTCCTTTTCTTGCCACAAGATGTTGTCGGGTACACCTGCAGCAAGTGCAAGCTGGTCACCTTCTTAGAGGTCAAGGTGCGGCAGCTGGAGGCACAGGTTTCTAATCTTCGTCTTATTAGGGAAGGTGAGGACTTCTTAGATAGGGCAGAGAGGACCTTCCTGAAGACCGGATATGCAGAGGAGCTCCCTGATGAGGAAATCAGTTCCGTGACCCAGGAAAGCGATGCTTGGAGGAATGTCACACGGAGAAGTAGAAGGGCCAGGAAGGAAACAGAGACTCTCAAACTACAGAATCGCTTCAACGTTCTTGGTGCTGTGAATGATGAGGAACACCAGAAGGAGGGAACACAACATCAGCAAGAAGGAATCCAACTTCGGCAACTGGAACTTGAACACCAACAGGACAGCATCCAACATCGGGAAGACCAGCACTCCCGGCCTCAACGCAATGCCCAGGCAATCCTGGAAGAATCTGCTTGTCGAAGAACCCCGGACAGGCCTCAGAGGAGGCGAGTTCTGGTGGTTGGGGACTCCTTGCTCAGAGGAACCGAACCGGCAGTTTGCAAACCAGACAAGCTCAATCGAGAGGTCTGCTATCTTCCTGGGGCCAGGATAAACCATGTAACAGAGAGGCTAGCCAGGCTGGTCAAGCCCACTGACCGTAAGCCCCTCGTTTTGGTTCATGTTGGAACCAACGACATGGTGAAGTGCAGCTTTCACCACATCACAAAGGACTACGAGCTGATGGGGAGAAAGCTTAAGGACCCTGGTGCACAGGTGGTCGTTTCATCAATCCTTCGTGCACCAAGGATACGGTGCACGAAGGGAAAGGACAATAGTAGAGGTCAACAGCTGGCTCCGCACATTTTGCCACCGCCAACAGTTTGCCTTTTTGGACCATGGCTTGAAATTCCAGGAACATGGGCTTCTGGCAAGGGATGGGCTGCACCTCACGAAACTTGGCAGGAACATTTTTGCAAACAGTCTCACAAGGAGGATTAGGAGGGCTTTAAACTAAGTACAGCTGGGGAGGGAGACAAGATTATTCAGGACAAGGACTCGGCAAGTGCAGGGGAAAAAGGCCCAAATGATATTGGCCAAGTAGGAATAGCATCCAATCGTGGGAGGGGTGGAAACAATGCTATGGGACTTGCAGGAAGGGCACGGGGACTTAAGTGTCTCTACACTAATGCACGGAGTATGGAAACAAACAAGATGAATTTGAACTCCTAGTACAACAAAATAAATATGATTTGATAGGCATCACTGAGACCTGGTGGGATGGGTCTCACGATTGGAATGTAGGAATAGAGGGGTATAGCCTATTTTGTAGAAATAGACCAAATAAGAAAGGAGGAGGAGTAGCCTTATATGTCAAGGATGTTTTCACCTGTGAAGAGATCCATGACTTGAACACCAGAAGTCAGGTCGAGAGCATCTGGGTAAGAATCAAGGGAGCGAGAAACAATAGGGATATTATAGTAGGGGTTTACTACAGACCTCCGAGCCAGACTGAGGACCTCGATGGCGCTTTCATAGACCAAATGACTGCACATTCAAAAAGGAGAGATACAGTAATAATGGGAGATTTCAACTACCCGGATATATGTTGGCAGTCAAACTCTGCAAAGGCGGCAAGGTCCAGCAAGTTTCTTGCTTGTCTTGCAGACAATTTCATGGTCCAGAAGGTGGAAGAGGCGACAAGGGGATCAAATATTCTGGATCTGATCCTGACCAACAGGGAAGACCTTGTTAATGACATAGAACTGGTTGGATCTTTAGGAGAGAGTGACCATGCCCTATTAGAATTTGGCATTCAGTGGGGAAGAGAAGACAAGTGTAGCCAGGCATTCATCTTAGATTTTAAAAAAGCAGACTTCTGTAAACTGAAGGAGCTGCTGGCTGAAATCCCGTGGTCAAGAATAGTCAACGAGAAAGGAGTTCAGGATGCATGGGAGTTCTTTAAAAGGGAGGTACTGAAGGCACAGGCTAAAACTGTGCCATTAAGGAGGAAAAATGGAAGGCATCTGAACAAACCAGAATGGTTGATTAAAGAGCTCTCAGCTGAGCTAAATATTAAGAAAAACATGTACAGGAAATGGAAGAAGGGGGAAATCACCAAAGAAGATTATAAGCAAGTAGCCAGGAGATGTAGGGAGAAGGTCAGAAAGGCTAAAGCACAGAACAAACTTAGGCTGGCCAGAGACATTAAAAACAATAAAAAGGGCTTTTTTAAATACGTCCGCAGCAAAAGGAAAAAGAAGGAGACGATAGGGTCACTGCACAAGGAAGATGGTGAATTAGTAACAGGAGGAAGAAAAAAGGCAGAACTCCTCAACACCTTCTTCGCCTCAGTTTTTTCCCAAAAGGATAAAAACACTCAACCTGGCGGTTGGGGAGCAGGTGAGGAAGTGGGGGAAATGCAGCACAGAATAGATAGAGAGGTAGTACAGGAATACCTGGCCACACTGGATGAATTCAAGTCTCCAGGGCCAGATGAATTGCATCCTAGGATTTTAAAAGAACTAGTAGAGGTCATTGCGGAACCTCTTGCTATAATCTTTGAAAACTCTTGGCGGACAGGAGAAGTTCCGGCAGACTGGAGGAGGGCAAATGTTGTCCCCATCTTCAAGAAGGGAAAAAAGAGGACCCAAATAATTATCGCCCAGTCAGCCTGACATCAGTACCTGGAAAGATCCTGGAGCGGATCATCAAACAGTCAGTTTCTAACTACTTAGAAAACAATGCCGTAATTACGAAAAGTCAACATGGATTTCTCAAAAATAGGTCATGCCAGACTAATCTTATCTCTTTTTATGATAGAGTTACTTGCTTGATAGATGAAGGGAATGCTGTGGACGTAGTATATCTTGATTTCAGTAAGGTCTTTGACAAAGTTCCTCATGACATTCTTGCAAAGAAGCTAGCAAGATGTGGACTGCACAGGGCTACTGTCAGGTGGATTTGTAACTGGTTGACTGACCGTACCCAAAGGGTGGTCAACAATGGCAGATTCTCATCCTGGAGAGAAGTGACTAGCGGGGTACCACAGGGTTCTGTCCTGGGCCCGGTGCTGTTCAATATCTTCATTAATGACTTGGATGAAGGAATCGAGGGCACGCTGATCAAATTTGCAGACGACACCAAATTGGGAGGGCTTGCTAATACACCTGATGATAGGATCAAAATTCAAAAGGACCTGGACAGATTGGAGAGCTCGGCCAAGGCTAACAAAATGAATTTCAACAGAGAGAAATGTAAGGTCCTACACTTAGGCAGAAAAAATGGTATGCAGAAACATAGGATGGGGGACACGTGGCTGGCTAACAGTACGTGTGAAAGGGATCTAGGAGTTTTAATAGACCACAAGCTGAACATGAGTCAGCAGTGTGATGCGGCAGCCAAGAAGGCCAACGCAATTCTTGGTTGCATCAATAGGAGTATGGTGTCTAGATCGAGGGAGGTATTGGTACCACTTTATTCTGCTTTGGTTAGACCTCATCTTGAATACTGTGTCCAGTTCTGGGCGCTCCAATTCAAGAAGGATATGGATAAGCTGGAGCAGGTCCAGAGGAGGGCAACCAAAATGGTGAGGAGCCTGGAAGCCATGCCCTATGAGGACAGACTTAGAGAGCTGGGTATGTTTAGTCTGCAGAAGAGAAGGTTGAGAGGGGACATGATAGCCATGTTTAAATATTTGAAGGGATGTCATGTCGAGGAGGGAATGGGCTTGTTTTCTCCTGCTCTTGAGACCAGGACAAGGAGCAATGGATACAAGCTGCAGGAGGGGAGATTCCGCCTGAACCTCAGGAGGAATTTCCTGACAGTCAGGGCTGTCCGGCAGTGGAATGTGCTGCCACAGAGTGTGGTGGAGTCTCCTTCGAGGTTTTTAAGCGGAGGCTGGATGGCCACTTGTCGGGAGTGCTTTGAGGGTTTTCCTGCATGGCAGGGGGTTGGACTGGATGGCCCTTGTGGTCTCTTCCAACTCTACATTTCTATGATTCTATGATTCTATGATTTCAGCTGGAAGTAGAAATTCATATTTACTGAAAAACAACAGAGGAGTAAACCTAGCATTAGTTTCTCCAACTGGATTTCTTTAGCTCTATATGACTCAGCCATTAGACTTGCACCTTCCAGTGACTAATCAGAAAACAACTGCCTTAACGAAAGATGCAGAAGTAAGGAAAATCATATGCTGTGACAAACAGGTATATTTCACCACCTGCAGAAGCTAAATGTATTGTCTAGTATGACCCTAAGAGCACATTAGTACATGTGCCACTGCTAAGCTGGTGTCCTTGATCTCACACTTGTGTATTTGATCTTAAATTTCATCTTGCTAGTTTTGGCTCAGCCTCTCAAGTCAGTTTTAATTCTGTATCCTATTACATATGTTAGCCATTCCTCATAGCTTTACATCATTTGCAGATCTGGTAAGCTTCCCCTCTTCACTTTCATCTAAATAATTTATAAAAACATTGGCTACCCTGTGGCATTCAAAATCTCCCCCAGGTTGCTAAACAGTTGCTTGTGTACATTCACTAGATACAGAGAGAAGTGACTAGTGGGGTAGCCTCAGGCCTGAGGTGTTGGCTAACGTCTTTATGAGTGACTTAGATGACGAAATAGAAGGCATGCTTATCAGATTTGCAGATGACACCGAATTGGGTTGGAGAGACTAATACCCCAGAGGACGAGATCAGAAACCAAAATTACCTTGAGAGATTGAAGAGCTAAGCAAAAACTAACAAAATGAATTTCAACGGGGAAAGATGCAATGTACTACATCCAGGCAAGAAAAATGAAATGGACAAGCGCAGAATGCATGACACCTGGCATGAAAGCTTTACGTGTGGAAAGGATTTAGGGATCTTGGTAGACCACAACAGTGTGATTCAGCAGACAAAACACCAATGCCGTTCTAGGCTGCAGAGGGGTTTCGTTTCTGATGCACTAATGGATGGCATGATTGAGCGCTAGTCTGTCAAGGGAGAGTGCGATTGTGCACCCTGAAGGTCTGTTTCTGACAGGAGGAATATCTCCTATCAAAAGAAGGTTCCCAGATTCACTGGGAACCTGAAGATTTTAACAGAGGAAGAACAGGGACCCGCAGGAGCTGCCTGGGAATGGGGAGGCAGAAGCAGAGTTTGCCCTGGAACTCCAAAGCAAATCACAAACTTCAGAGGTGACTGGGGGAGAAGGACCTTTCACCCCTGTAAAATGGACACTACATTATGCTTCACTGGATCCTCTGGTAATTACAGACTGGTTTCTTTTACTGTTCAGAAATTGAATACAAAGCCAGGAGTCCCGGGCTACTGGCTACAGTTTTGTTTTGTTTTTTCACTAGCTACCTGCACCTTACATTGACAGTTGATTTAAAGAAACAGTACTTAATTTCAAACTTTTAACTTTTGAAGTGATAGCATAGGAAAGGATCCTGTTATTTGAGTTGCTTTTTATATGTTGGCAATACACCTTCATTTCAGTGAAGATATTGATTGATCTCAATGATTTGAATGGATTTTTCCTTTTTTCTTTTTTTGGATCTAATGAATCTGTAAGACACTGCAATATTAAACTGGACTAAAGAATCTTAATATATTTGCCTAGATGCTAGGAGGGATCTCTTTTTTTTCTAATGATTTTTAAAGATCATATGCTTTGTTTTCTTAGTTTTGGACCTAACTTTTCATAATTGCCTTCCAGTTCTAAGCTCTCAGAGTCCAACTCGCTGCCTGTGCCTCACTGCCAGCAAGGGGGAGGAGGCGAGAATACTTGCTGCGAGGAAGAGGAGGAGGCAGCAAGGAATGTCCGATACAACAACTGTTACGTGAGTGGGGGGAAAAACACCTGTCAGTGCCGCCGAGTGAGAAAGGTGCACTCAAGCCTCACACTCAAAGCTTGCCCAGCCTGACACCTCTTTGTGTTCAGTCCCTTCCTCACGCTTGTCCCCCCTTGGCTTCTTCCTTTCAGGACTCTCCCCCTTTACTGCTTTCCCTAAATCTGCCCTTCTCCCAGATGTAAGAATCAGCAGTGATTTATATTTTCCAAGACTGTGGTACTGTTGGCACTAAGGTTAAGAGGATATTATTGGTAGCATGTATATTCCAGGATTCAAAATAAGACTCTGTGACACTGTTTTAAGGAACACAGAACTTCCAACATTTATTGTAACACTGTTACTTTAAATGTGTTTTGCATCTAAATGTTTATAAACAGCACACCATTCTTCTCCTTTTCTCTCTCTTTCAATTCATTCACTATCTCTCGTACACCCAGTTTCTCAGTTCTCTCTCCCATAGAGCTCTTCAAATCTTCAACCTCCCTCAAACACACCACAATCACACTCTTCTTCAAACACACACCAGACAGTTGAAATCCGTTATTTTCCTCTTTTCCTGCCCCTCGGCTATCCAAGGTTCCATTTCATCAGCCAATCCGCTTAAACACTCTCAGTAGCCAAAGAGGCTCAGTTGTCAAGAGCCCCTCCCATCAGGTTCATCACAGCCACTATTAAGGAAACCACAGAGCCGAGCCAGGCTGAAGTCCAGTCCAACAGTCTAGAAAGCAGAGGTCCATCCAGAAGGGTCAAGAGAGCCAGAACACGAGGGTTGTGAAGCTTGCAATTAATTTGCTACAAGCAAAGAGCAAGCCACGCTAATAGACCTAAATAGCCACAGAGACAGATGTACTTGTCATTGCTTCTTTAATCTAGCCAACGCAGCTTCCCTCTGAGCAGCCTGTTTCAGCCTCCTTCATGACTGGTAACTAAGGGGCTCAGGTGACTGCAATTCTTCCAGATCACCGCTGGTCCCCTCCCCCTGTGGAGCTGGTTAGGGCAACTCTGCCTCCGCTTGTCCTTCAACTGCTGGGAATGGTTGCAAGTTGATTTGGTCAATCACTGCCTCTGTTCCTGGCACAATCAGTTGCTCCTCAACCTCAGAGCCATCATCTATCACATAAGCCTTCCAGTTTTTCCTTTTTAAAAACTCTTTTTAAAGTAAAAGTTTTAAGTTTTAAAAATTGTGGATAATATAAGGACATTTGTAACTTTAATAATTTCTTTGGTTTTGTATTTGACACTGTATCAAGCTTTTTAAAGAGACTACCACTCTGTTCCTTTTCTCTCATAATTTTGGCTTACTCCCAGGTAAATTACTGACTGAGAGTAATGTTTTGAGAACTATGCATATTTTGACTATGCAAATGTTGTTTTGGAACTTGAAAGTATACTATTTGGATGAAGAAAGTATAACTTTTTAAAATTTATTTTAGTCAAGGCAATGCTTAATTGAGCTAATATTAACCACTGGAGGGCACTACAGGATTCTTTTTTAACAATTTAACTCAAATTATAGTCTGATGACATCTGTTGAATTTGATTTGGACTTTGCTTTTTTTTATTATTTTTTAGATTTTCTGGATTTTAATTATAAATCTTTTTCTTTGTTAGTTTCCTTTTATGGAATTTTTGATGGACTGAAGAATTCATGTACTTTTTCCTGCTTTTTCCTTACTGGACTTTGTTACTGCTTTTTAGATTTAAATTGAATTGTATAATTGGAATATCTTTGTCAGGTGTTTTTTTTTTATCTAATATTTTTCTTGGAGTTGACTTGTTGACATTACTATGGCTTCCTGGCTCAAAAAAGAAAGAAAGACAGACACTGAGGAAGGACTCAATGGAAGAAGGCAAGGATCCACAGAAGTACAAGAGAATAAAAAAGCAATAGGAATTTTGACACATAAGATACAAGACTTGGAGAAAAGAGCTTCACAGGTGAAAGAAAAGACCTCATGATTAGAAACAAGAACAGAATAAGAACTGGAAAAAGCATCTTGATAAAATAGGATTGATGGAACTAAGAGACAAGGAACACTATAGGAGGATTAGAGTATTGCCAGTGGGAGAACCTGCAAATAAAGATAATTGAAAATTTAGCTAAATTCTTAGAAATAGGTGAAGACATTTTGGAGGTTAATATCACAGCATCTTACCATCTGAGCTCCTCCTGTGCCAGAAGAATGAATGTTCCCAGAGATGTGCTTGTTCAAGTATGGGAACTTCACTGCAAAACACCATAGAATATACAAGGAACTCAATTCATATTGATGAAAGAGACACCAGTTTGAATGTTAAGAAAGAGAGAGACATATAACCCCTTGGTCAATATTCTTAAAAGGAAGAATATCCCTTTTACCTGGGACTATCTGAAAGGCATGATTTTCAATTATCAGAATGAATGATTCCGATTAAACTCAGTTGAGAAGATGAATAACTTTATAAGGACAGACAAGGATGAATTTCAAGAAGAAGCAGCTAAAGAAACACCAGAATCATCAAACTCTGAAGAAGATTTTAAAAAGAAACCCTCAGACCCAGATCAATCAGCAGATACTACAGCTAATGCAGCAAGTAGTCAACTGGATGATAAAGTTCAATATGATCTAGGCCTAGAGACATTGGGGACAGAAACTAACATAGACATTTCCTCCTTATAACCCTAAATATGGATTATAAATTTCTGACTTGGAATATTAATGGGGTTAACACCCCACAAAGGAAGAATAAGATCTTCCATTATCTGAAAAAAAAATCAATCTGGACATGATTTATATGCAAGAAACTCATATAAGAAAAGAGGATCAAAAATTGTTAATCCAGAAAAAATTGGGAGAATTCATTTCTGCTGGGGTCTCAAAGAAAAATGATGTGGATTTGTATGTAAGAATTTATTTATCTCTGAAATTGATTATAGTTGATGAGGAGGGTAGATATGTTGTAGTAGAAATCACTATAAATGGGAAAAAATTCTAATCATGAGTGTTATATACCTATAATGCAGAAACCATTGTTATTACAAAAACTGTGTGGTTTGTTAACTGAAATGTCTTATGATAAGTGTTGCTTAATGCAAGACTGGAATGGGTTTATTTTCTCAAATGGACAGATCATCTTTGAAAGAAGTAAAAAAATCTAAAGGTTGAGTACTGAAAGATTTTTTTTACTTAATGGACAATTTGCAAACAATTGATATCTGGTGACTGAAACATCCAAATGAAAAGGATTTTACTTTCTACTGTGAAAAATGTAAATTGTTTTCAAGATTAGACATGATATGGATCTCAAAGGCTTGGACTGATAAAGTACAAAATGTTGAGATTTTACGTAAGATGATATCAGATCACAATCTGGTAATAATGTATGTAAGGAAATCATCTAGAGAGTATAAATGGAGATTGAATGAATCTTTAATGACTGAAGAAGATGTAGTCCAAGGGTTGAAGAAAGAAATAAGAATTCTTCTTGAGGAATTTCAATAAAGAGATGAATGTGTGTACAGTCCAGGATCCAAGTAAAACTTATATGAGAGGACATTTTATTCAAATAAACAGAGAACTTAAGAGAAAATAAATGGAGAAAACACAGAAAATTTTAGATGAGCTTAAAAAACAAGAAGAATCAAAGAAATCTCCCAACAATGTACATGTGCAGGAAAAAAATGGATTATTGAGAAATCAACTTTCCATGTTGATGATAGAAGAAATAGAAAAGAAATTGAAATTTTGGAAACAAAAGAATTTTGAATACGCAAATAAACCAGACAAATGGCTAGCCTATTGTTTCAGAAAAGAGAGACAAATGAGACTGATTACAAAGCTAAAAGATGGTGATAAAGATTATGCAGAAGACTATGACTTACAAAGGATTTTTTATGAATACTTTCACAAGTTATACTCAGCTACGGACGCTGAAGTAACAAGGATAGAAGACTATTTGAAAAGACAAAATTTACCTAATCTAACAGAAGAAGAGAAGAAGCATATTAATTCCAAGATCTCTACTACGGAGACAGAACAAGCTATTTTAAAATTAAAAATGGGGAAATCTCCAGGGCTGGATGGATTTGGTACTTTGTATTATAAATGTTTGAAAGATGAATTATTTATCTCATCTTTAAATTGTAATGAATGAACTTCTTGAAACTGAACTAATTCCTGATTCCTGGAAAAAAGGCGATGACTACATTGATACTGAGAAAAAGGACAAGACTTAACTCTACCAAGGAATTATAGACTGGTATTGTTACTGAATAATGATTACAAGATATTCACTCTGGTGTTGGCTGAAAAAATGAAGAATTTATTGAAGAAATACATAAATAAAGACCAAAGTGGATTTTTTCCAGATCAACAGCTGAAAGATAATATTAGAATTGTAATAGACATAATTGAATATTTTGAAAGCCATAATGAGAAAGAAGGTGCATTATTTTTCTCGATGCAGAAAAAGCATGTGATAATTTAAACTAGAATTTTTTTTCTTCAAAGTGTTAGAATATACGAACTTGGGATCTAACTTTCTGACTTGGATTAAAGGAATTCAATCAGTCAGCCAAAATTATAGTCAATGGTGACACAACTAAGTTTTTCCTGATTTATAGACAAACAAGGCAAGGATGTCCTTTGTCTCTAGTTCCTTTTATTCTGATGATGGAGGTGACGAATTTTGCTATTAGAAAAGATATTGAGATTACTGGAGTTAGAATCAGAAAGGTAGAATTTAAACTGAGACCCTTCATGGATGATAATTCTCCAGAATAATTGGTAATTATTCTCCAGAAAAGTTTGGAATCAATAATGAAAGTACAAGGGATAATAGAAGAATTTGGAAAGTTGGCTGGTTTGAAGACAAGTAAAGAGAAAAGTAAAGTATTGACTAAAGATATGACTATACAGGACAAAAATGAGTCACAACTAAAAACTGGTTTCAAAATTTAAAAGAAAGTTAAATTTCTAGGAATTAATTTAACTGGAAATACAAGCCAATTATACAAAAACAATTATGTAAAGACTTGGAGAGAAATCAAGGATGATATGATAAAATGGCAGAAATTAAATCTATTTTTATTGGAAAGAATTTTCACAGTCAAGATGAATATACTCCCCAAGATGATGTTTCTTTTTCAAATGATTCCAATTTTAATAAAAGAAATGCCACTCAAAACATGGCAGAAGGATATCTTAAAATTTTTATGGGAAGTAAAAAAAAACAGAATAAGATTTAAGATCTTGAAGATGCTAAATAGAGAAGTGTCTTGGGCTCTTTGCAAAACTTACTTTGCAGCTACATATTTTACTTTGATTAAAAAATGAATAACCTTAGAAGATGATAAGCTTTTGAACTTAGAAGGACATGACTTAAGATTGGATGGCATGCAAACCTATGATATGAAAAAGTTAAGGTTAACATGGCTTTTAACCATCATTGCATCCAGCATGTCCTATTAGAAGTTTGGACTAAATCTAAATCAAGACTATGTCCTAAAATACCACTTTGGATCTCATCACAAGAAGCTTTTTACAAAATGGAAATGAGGACAGATCAGATATGATTAACTTATTATGAGTTGTTAATGAATCAAGTCCAAAACTACAAGATGAAAACATTACAACTTCAAGAAGAAGGATATTCTTTACAATTGCTGTCATATAGACAATACCATTTAAGATTTTTAGAAGATAAAAAATTAAAGGTTTTGAGATGACCAAATCATATTTGGAAGCTTCGCTATGTGATAATGAAGAGCACTTCATCGCAAAATGGTATAAATTTTTATTGAAAATTGAGATGAAAGAAGAACAAGTAAAGGAATATACGATTAACTGGGCAAAGAATTTTGCATACACAATAACTATGAACGAATGGAAGACTTTATAGACAAAAGAAATTAAAAATATACTCTTATGATTTACAAGAAAATTATTATAAAATGATGTTTTGCTGGTACCTTACTCCAGAAAGACTTTCTAAGATGCATAAAGAAATGAAAAATACTTGTTGGAAGTCCTTGGAACATGTTCGATCTTTGTACCACATGTGGTGGACTTGTAAAAAGGCTAAACAGTTTTGGAAGATGATACAGGATACAATTCAAAAATTTTTGAAAAGCCAGATCACAAAATCCCCAGAATTCTTTTCCTTGGGAATTTGGCAGGAAGAGTTCAACTATGATAAGCAAAGGCACAGAAAGATTCAATATATGTTACTGGCAGCACGATTGGTCTACGCAGAGTATTGGAAAATTACTCAAATCCCAACCATAAAGGAATGGTTTAGGAGGCTAATGATAACTGTAGAAATGGATAGACTGATAAATAGATTAAAACATTTAAAAGAACATGAGTTTACTGATAATTGGTATGTACTTGTTGAATATCTGAGAGAAAATGAGGGTGAAATTATGATTTTGAGATTCTGAACTTGCTTTTGCTGTTATATTTTGTTTTCCTTAGATAAAGGGAATTTATAATTCATGCAAATGAGTATAAGAATACTATAGATTACTTTAGTTTGCTGCTATATATCTATTAATATCTATTTTTATATGCATATATAATATATGAAGTAGGATGTGAAATGTATTTTGTAATCTTAGACTAAAAACTGTTAGTTAAGTATTGACGTAAATATGTTTGTATATCCATATTAGAAATATTTGATATTATATAGAAGTATTTTATAGTATAGAACTAAAATTATGCAACAAATGTTATTTTAGTATTTGGTGTCTATTTTACTATACTAGGATATATATATATATGTATGTTGAGAGAGAGAGAGAGAGAAGCAGATAGTTGGGGGGGACCACCTTTTACTTATGGGTTTGAATTTGTTTTTTCTTTTTCTTTCTCTCTTTTTTAGTTAATTATTTCCTTAGTCTAGTTTTGATAGAACTATATGTTGGTTTATTATTCTTGTGTATTTTTCTGTTAATTATTGTTGTTTGTAGATATAGTATGTTGTGTTCTGTGTCACATTGTTTTATATATTTAATAAACTATTGGGGGGAAAAAGCAGCAGAAGTAGTATAGTTTTCCAGATTGAGGAAAGAAGTAGTGCCACTCTACTCTGCTTTGGTCAGACCTCACCTGGAATCCTGTGTCCAGTTCTGGATGCCAAAATTTAGAATATGTCCACAGAAGGGCAACCAAGATTATCAAAAGTCTGGAAACCAAACTTTATGAGGAACAACTGAGAGAACTGGGTTTGTTTAGCTTGGAGGGAAAAGAGAGGTGACATGGCAGCTATCTTTAAATATCTGAAAGGATATCATGTAGAAGATGCCCTAGAGACTAGACCAAGAACCACTGGATTCTAATTACAAGAAAAGAGATTCTGCCTAACCTTTAAGAAGAACTACTTCACCATAATAGCATCATAACATCCCATCAGTGCAATACATAGCTTTGTAGGGTGATAACCACTTCTTCTTTGGAGCTCTTTAAACAAAGTTTAGATGAGCATCTTTCAGGCATGCTTTAGTTATGCATTCCTGCATGGCAAGGGTTTGGACTAGATGGCCCTTGTGGCCCCTTCCGACACAAAGCCCATTTCCACACTAGCCTGTTCTAGCGCTATGATTCCACTTTCAACATCCTATGGAATCCTGGGGTTCGCAGCTTCAGGAGGGGCCATCCGGCCCCTCCCAAAGCTGCAAACCCTAGGATTTATAGGATGTTGAAAGTGGAATCATAGTGCTAGAACAGGCTAGTGTGGAAATGGGCTAAGATTCTATGTGTCTATGATTTTATGGTTGTCAACCAAGTAAGAATCCATCCATCAAGTACCATAATCTAGCCCATCTTTTACCATCTTGTTAACAACAAATATTGGAAGGCTTTGTAAAATGTCTTGATGAGATCAAGATACACTATGTGGAAGGCATCCCTGTAAATTACCAGAGTTACTCCAGCAAAAAAGGAGATAAGTTTGGTCTGGAATTAAATACCCCAAACCACTTCCTATTAATCAGTGCATTGTTCTTTCAATGTTCAGAGACCAACTGTTCAGAAATTTTCTAGAATTTTGCTAAGTGAAGTTGACAGATCTATACTTTCCTGGATCAAACTATCTACTTACCTTGTCTTTGAAGACAGAGACATCTGGCCCTGATGACCTGAATTCATTTAAAGTAACTGGGCACTAGGGATGTGATGTATTAAATTAAAATATAAGATTGAGTGTGTTCAAGTGGTATAATAGTGAGAAGAGTGAAGCAAAACAGAAATTAAGCAGTTCCACCTCTTAGCAATTCTTCACCTTCCCTCAGCAGCCAGCCTAAACGTTTTTTTTACATTCTGCATACATCTTTTTTTATATTCTCACGAGACTGAGGCCCATTCTTCACTTTATCCTTCCTACACCATCTTTACAGATTTTGACCACTCTATTTGTCCCTCTTTCAGTCTCCTACACTGGTGCCTTTTTCCATTATCACTAGAATAATTTGTGATTCTCCCCTCAGTATTTCATTTCTCAGGATCTACTTCAGGAGTTATGTGCTCCTTCAAAATGCCTTGTGCTGCAGCAGAGAAGGATTGCTTTGTAAGGACCGTTGTATTTTTGTTCCAAGTTCCAAGATGGAATATCTAAGTCAGTCATCTGTGAAAAGCAGACTACATTTCCTTATATTTTCCAATGGCACAACACTAAGAATAACTGTAATTCTTTCAGCAATGAATGACTCAGTAAGTTAATTTTCTAAACACCAATAACTTGTTGGTTGATCAGAGTAATTTTTCTCTAAGCTCTTTGAAATCAACTAGGTCCTGTCTAGCTATAATCAGTTTTCATATCTTTTACTAAATCCTAAATCCCAAGGCAGAATGTTTCCTTTTCGCCAAGGTTCCTATTTTCATGTCAACAGCCATTTCTTCCATAGGATTAAGCCAACCTGACTAGATCCCCTTATTCCTTTCTTCCACCATTTAAGAGAAGAACTTTGCCAGCAACACAATTAAAGAAGTCATTGTATACGAACAGAGTTAGATCTCTGGAACTTATCACTGTTATTTAAGTTATTACTGCATCTCACCTTTGAGAAATGCTTATAGTGATCTCTATTATTCTGGTATCAAAAGCCAGTGGAGGAACACCAAATCCCAGATAACACTTCAACTACCAAACAATGGGTATAAATCCAGTAACAAAGAAAGCTCCCAATTGCTCTTACAATATTTGAAAAAACTCCAGCAACCCCAGTCAAAGTAACCCAACACCCTTCGTCATGGTCAGTAGAATACTTGTGGAGCTAACAGGATCATATATAGCATTAGCAATAGGTTAAATATAGTTGAAGAGAATAGATTTAAGAATGAAATTACTATAGCAATAATGAGTACAAGGAGAATGAGATTTAGATACATGAAATAAAAATATATAATCAATATGTTGAATAAGTATATGATGATAAAGGATCTGGAGAGAAGTAGTAATGTAAGCTATTTGTGTTGTAATTTTTCTCTTTTTCACATTCATGTTATTCACGTGGTGTTTTTGTTTTATTCTGTTATGCATTGCTCCTTTTTCTTTATAATAAGAGAAAAAAAGAAAAAAAAAAGAACGCTTGTAGAGCTCCAAAACAGTATGGTGGTAACTGTTGTGTGAGATGACTGAAATGGCACAAAAAAGGCTGAACAGAATCACAAAATTAAGGTGTGGTGAGTGGGAAGAAAACAAGAGGATTAATATACACCCCTTTGAAATTCAAGCCTCAGTCATCCCACTGCCCAAAAAGGTAGACAGAAAAGCCCTGAAAATGCAAAGGATGGTAGATAGGAGATGGGTGGTGTGGAGAAAAGTGAGACAAAACTAGCTGTTTGATTGGCAACTGGGTTAAACAGCTAATGGTTACCAAAGATCAGTAGTGGAGGCTAGCAAACCAAAAGATAGAGCCCATGGGGACACTGAGAGCAACCACAAAAAGCTGAGCAACAGTGAGAAGGAAACAGCTGGCCTCCAGCAAGAAGACTTCCAAGAGAAGAAACCAAAAAATATGGTCAGACAGCAAGGTGTTGCTTTCTTCTTTCCCCTCCCTCTTTCTTTGCTCTTATTGCTGTTTGTTGTGCTTTACATCACTTGTGGTCATGCTCCTCCACCTGCCTGGGAGTGAAAAACTCTAATGAGGCAGTGGAAAGCAGGGAAAAACAATGTAGCAAACTAAAGTGCTAAAAGGGACCAGTTCCTATTCTGAACCCTGTCATTTCAGAAAAAAGAATGTAAAGGAATTTGAAATCTCAGTCTGTGAATGTAGCGTATCTCGATTTCAGTAAGGCCTTTGACAAAGTTCCCCATGACATCCTTGCAAAGAACCTAATAAAATGCAGGCTGGACAGGGCTACTGTTAGGTGGATTTGTAATTGGTTGACCGACTGAACCCAAAAGGTGCTCCCCAATGGCTGCTTTTCATCCAGGAGAGAAGTGACTAGTGGGGGCCACAGGGTTCTGTCCTGGGCCCGAGGCTGTTCAATATCTTCATTAATGACTTGGATGAAGGAGTGGAGGGCATGCTCATCAAATTTCCAGATGACACCAAATTGAGAGGGGTTGCTAATACACCAGAGGATGGGATCAAAATTCAAAATGACCTGGACAGATTGGAGAGCTGGGTCACAGCTAACAAAATGAAATTCAACAGAGAGAAGTGTAAGGTCTAAGGTCTTAGGTAGAAAAAATGGAATACAGAAATATAGGATGGGGGACACGTGGCCGGATGGCAGTACGTGTGAAAGGGATCTAGGAGTTTTAATAGACCACAAGCTGAACATGAGTCAGCAGTGTGATGCGGCAGCCAAGAAAGCCAATGCAATTCTCGGCTGCATCAATAGGAGTATGGTGTCTAGATCGAGGGAGGTACTGGTACCACTCTACTCTGCTTTGGTTAGACCTCATCTTGAATACTGTGTCCAGTTCTGGGCACCCCAATTCAAGAAGGACATGGTCAAGCTGGAGCAAGTCCAGAGGAGGGCGACCAAAATGGTGAGAGGCCTGGAAGCCATGCCCTATGAGGATAGACTTAGAGAGCTGGGTATGTTTAGTCTGCAGAAGAGAAGGTTAAGAGGGGACATGATAGCCATGTTTAAATATCTGAAGGGATGCCATATAGAGGAGGGAGAGGGCTTGTTTTCTGCTGCTCCAGAGACCAAGACAAGGAGCAATGGATTCAAGCTGCAGGAAAGGAGATTCCACCTGAGCCTCAGGAAGAACCTCCTGACAGTCAGGGCTGTCCGGCAGTGGAATATGCTGCCTCGGAGTGTAGTGGAGTCTCCTTCTTTGGAGGTTTTTAAGCAGAGGCTAGATGGCCATCTCTTGGGAGTGCTTTGAGGGTGTTCTTGCATGGCCGGGGGCTGGACTAGATGGCCTGTGTGGTCTCTTCCAACTCTACATTTCTATGATCCTATGATTCTATGAGGGTGGGGAAACAGTGGGGCATTTTGCCAATGGGAGTAGAGGTTCTTTTGGCACAGAATTTTGAGACTGAAGCTGTACGTTTTCTGCATGTGTGCAACTGGCATGTGCTAAACAGGCAATTGGCATGCTCCTACGGTCAAAGAAGGGGGGCACATCAGAGAAAGGTGGAAAGCATCCTCCTGAAATACATACACCAACAAACTTACTTGCATTGTCCTGCTGTCTTGTGTTTTTGATAAATGCAGAAAATTTAGAGAAGATATCTATGCCTGCAGTGTTGGAGTCACGGTGCTTGGCAGCAAGCTTAGGATACCTGAAACAAAAGGTAAGGGTAGTTGTTGTTTTTTTAAATCATGAACACTATAAGATAAACACACCCAGCCATATCTAAAAGACATATGGCTGAAATTAAGCATGGGACATGCATTTTTGTAAGTGGACTTACATCTGCAGGAAATAAAACAGAGTAGCTTTACAACATCCGTATTCACCTAGGGGCTTTTATGATGTTACAACATACGGATATCCATTGTGAAGTGGTATCAGTGCTTTGGCTGATACGCCATGGCCTCAATGTGCATGGGAATACTGTGCGTCTGCACACTGGCCAGGAAGTACTAGAGTGCAAGAGTGCCCAATGTGCACCAGAATGGCCTGATAGGCATCAGAAATGCCCATTGTGCATTGGAAGTACTCAGTGAGCCTGAGAATTGCCCGATGCGCCTGAGAAGTGTCCCATGTGCCTCGGGAGCACCTAATGCCCATCGGAACACTCTGCTCGTAAGTCACTAACAGGGTTTCATTGTATTTTCACAACATAGCTATATATCCATAAAGTTATGAAATGTAGGCCACAATGTAGAATTTCAGCCGTGTGTATGTTGTTCACTACAAGTGCTATTTACAATGTGCAGTGGCTTTCCTATTGATCAACCAGTGGCATTAAAACTTTTCTTATATAAATTATCTTTATTGGTTTCAAAAGTAGATGAAAAGTTCACATTTAACAAAAGATAAAATAAGACATATAACCACAAAAATAGAAAGGCAATAAACAACATATCCTATCTACACAAAAAGACATTACGATTAACATAGATTGCAGTAGACTTCTCCCTCTGATAGGACGACAAATTGAACATGTCACCTCTTTTAGTATTCTCCCTTTTTTTATACCAATTATTAAGTTCTCAACCATCTGCCAATATCTCCTCCTAAGTGATATTAAAACTTTGACTTATCTCAGTCTCACAGGCCCTAACTATATATCACTGTTGCCCTGAAGAGCCAAAAATGTTTAAAAATGGCAGTGATAGTTTTGGGAAAGGTTAATAATATCAGTAGTTAAAGTGACAAGGAAGCAAGGAACAGCAACTTTGACCAGACCAATCTATATATTTTCAAAAGATGTGAATGAGTTTGGCAGTAGTCTGTTTCTTTCTATTATAAATAGTGGTCATGGCCCTTCATTCCCTATAGAATTGTAATCACACTTTGTAGCATAAAAATATGAGGGTAGGGACGATTTCCATAGATACATACTCTAAAAGAGACAGGGGGTGAAAATCAGCACGAAGAGCTGGAATGCAACAGATTAATGCCTGCTGCTGAAATTCTTTGAAACATTCTGACTGTTCTGTATGGACTGAAGATCAAAGGGCCTTTCTGTCTTACACTAGTATAGTGCTATTATTCCATTTTCCACATCCTGAGGAATTCTGGGGTGGCTGAGAATTCTAAAAGCCCCTCCCTAAACTGCAAATCCCAGGATTCCACAGGATGTCAAAAGTGGAATAACAGCACTGTAACACTAGGGCAGAAAGGCCTATAGTCTCAAAACATGTGTCAAATTGCAATGTGTGCCTTCAGTAATAATCTCAGCCATTGAATAGAACTTCAAAATCTTTAGCCCATGAAGGCAAACACGTACGAATCTGAACAGCAACAGGAAAGGGGAGCTAAGGCTGGGCCTGGTGTTGTCACATTCCTGGCAGACTACAATGCAGTGCTAGTACACTAGGTTCAGTTTGCAAGAACACATTGGGCAGGGCCTCTATGCTATTTATAAGAGGAAATAAAATTTTCTGCAAATCAAATTCATACAAACAATGTTTATCCATGCCAAGGTTTGATCTAAGGTGTTAGACACTTTAATTATGAATTTCTATTTCTGGGCAGTATAGAAGCTGAGTGGGTAATACAATCTGACAGCCTATCAGGTGGTTGAGGCACATAGTTTGAAATAATTAAGCTGAAAGTTTACTAAATGGGGAAGCCCTACAACCAGGGTTTCTGGTCAGCAGCCCTGGTACAAATTGGTACCAGATCAGGTACTAATGTGTTCTATTGGGGTGAGAAGAAGAAATAAGAAGCAGGTAGGCTTTAGAAATCGTATCTCATACTTTTATCCTGATTAACTAGCAATGAGGCAGAAAGTGTAATCACAACACAGAGCAGGAGGAAGAACATCATTTTCCACTTTACTTGTATACATTTTCCCTGGTACATCATAACCTTAAGAAAATCTTCTAAAAATTATTACTTTGGAGGTGAAAGTGTTTCTTCCAAAAATTCCTCTATTTTGTTGACATCTGTCTTGACATCTCCATTAAAAGTTAGGAATGGTGGATGGGTCCCAGGAGCTAAATTATGCAAATCAGCTGGCTTTCTGTGGAAATAATACAATAATGCATGGTATCACTATTCATATACATGATTATTGGACGTGCACCATTATCTCAGAAAGTAAGTTCTTCACTCTTTTTATTGCATATATTTATTTACTGCATACTCTGAATGACCTCAGACTAATGAGTAAAGTGAGGTTTCCTTGTCAGCATAAGAAAAGCAAGATTAGAGCCATTGCTGTTCTTGTTGTGCACATTCAAGTCATTTCTGACTTATGGAGATCTTTCATGAACCTATGATGGAATTATCTGGGACTGAGTGTGTGTGATGCACCCAAGGTACCCAGTGGGTTTTCATGACTGAACAGGAATTGAGCCCTGATCTCCAAGGTTGTAGTCCAATGCTCAAACCACTATACCACATTGCTCTCTTTAGAGCCATTATATCTTATGAAATAATTTTAATCAAGAACTTTTACCTTTTCAGGTCAACTGTGGTGACATTGAATACAACTCCTTTAAGCCAAAGAATCATGAAAAGGCGCTGTGAGAAAGGACAGTTCCCAATGCTTTCTCCATCTACACCAGCCTAAAAGAAAGAAGAAAGGCATGGGAGAATTAGCCAATTTGGCTCAAGAAAACAAATGAGTGCCTTTTAACACTGAATATCAGGTTAATAAGTTCTCTTAGTTTCTGATTAGACCCATCAAAGTTCTTCCTTCCAGCTAGTAAGTTTGAAGCTGAATCTTTCAGCACAACATCTGGAACTGAGCATTCCTCAAGATAAAGGGACCAGACCTGAAGCTCTGTCAGCTTCTATAAAGCTCTGTAAAAAGTGCCTAAGCTGATGAACATTAGATTCAGATACAAGTGGAATGTGAGTTTTTCAACAAACATAGGTAAGTATTATGATTGCAGTCTGCATGCAGATGTGAAGACTATCAAATTCCTGATGGTTCATCATCCCATCCCACTCCCTAAAAAAGTGACTTGTCATGATTTCACTTCCTTTTTTCCTGACATGGTCTTCCAGCTTCTACATTGTCCACATGTTGCCTCACAGTTTCTATCTTGTGCCTAACTACCTATGTGCAAGGCCTGGGATTCATTTAGCTGGTTGTGCACAGCTTATGCATATTCAGGGTTTGGAGAACACAAGAAATAGTACAAGTGCTGTTTCCAAGTCAGTTCTTGCTGTTGGACAGAGTAGGAAGCCAACATTTCGTGCAGGCTGTGGAGTCATTAAAGGTTGCAATGAATGGAGTTGTAATGAAACTTTGGACTCTTGATTCTAATCACTATCTAGTGCAGCCTTCTACAATAGTCCAGTTCCTCCAGACATGTTGGACTACCTGCTACATCATCTCAGACACCACAGTCATTCATCATGCTGGCTAGGGATGATCAGTCCAACACATCTCGTGGGTGTCAGATTGGGGAAGGCTGTTCAAGTACTGTACAGCTTTGTTTTGTCTGTTTGACAGGCATAAAATATTATAATCTGAGCTTCAAATACTAATTAGGAATGTGCATAGATTACCCCCTCAATCTCTTTTCCCCTTTCAGGAAAAGTGATGTTTCAAAGCTGCCTGGATGAGACCCACTTCACCAGAAATCAAATAATGACACAGCGTTTGAAATCTTTGTACTGAAAAATGTGATGAAATTGACAACAGATGACCACAAGTTTTTAAAATAAATAGAGGCAGATGCATGTGGTCTGGCAGCTATTAATATTTGTGATTTCTCTTTTAAACAGGGAACAATTGCAACTCTAATTTTTGGTGGTGTTTGATGAAATTGCAGGCATAGTAGGCCTCTTCTAAATGAGTGATGCCTGCCTGCAAAATTTCACAGATGGAAACACTGTTCGAGGATCATTAGAAGCATTTAAACTCATAAGGAGTAACTGAGGATAGGGCAAATATCTTGTCATCATGAAAAAGCTGCAAATTTACAATGCACCCACATAACACTAGCATATAAACATTGTCTCCTCCCCTCCCCCACCACTTTCCTGACTTTAACTAATATATAAAAGTCAAAGTTTGTCTGTGTCAGGCAAAGACCTCATATGACTGGCTGCCTAAGAAGATTCTACGGAATCTTGGAGTTTGCAGTTTAAGGAGGGGCCTTTAGAATTTTCAGAAAGAAAGAGCTCTTGGGCCTGGCCGGTTGCTGTGGAGACAAGGTCTAGCAGCAAGGATGGCAGTGTATTCCTTCAGGAACCCAACCTTTGTATGTTAATAACTCTGAATACAGATTGGATTGGGGAACATGGGGAAAAGTTACAGGTACTGGACAAGACAGTTTGGGGAATTAGAAGCACAGGATCTCAAATCTCTCTAAAAAGTATTACCTATGAGAAAATAAAATCCCAGGCAATGCAGAATATATACTCTAGTTCAGACTTAAAAAACCCTTCTATTTAAGCTTTACAGAAGTAAATCTCTTGAGGTGGACCTCAGCATTAGTCCTTATTTTTAAAGGAATGTGGCTATTTTTGAAGAAAAATAATATTTATGCAAAAACACTTAAAGCCCCCTGGAGTGCTACTTTTTGGGGGGAAAAGCAATAATTGAAAATGTAGTACTGCCTTAATAGGTCTTGTGGGGGCATAAAGACCCACCAACTGGTAACAAGGGGACTGGGACAATGGAGTCCTTGCTGGATTCTAGAGCCCTTTTCACATGGCATTTGCCATGAGAAAGGGCCCCTCGAGTGTCGCGCGACTGTGAGGAGCAATCTGCACGATGCACCCACAATCGCGCGATGCTCCAGGGTAGAGCAGGTGCCTCTCGTGCACTTTTTCATTTCTGGCTTTCAGCCAAAAATGGTGCGCAATTGCGCACTGCTTCAGGGCCCTGCACGCACTTCCCGTGCGTGCGGAGCCTCTGGAGCCGCAGCAGTCACGCTTCCTGCCCTAGCACAGCCTAGGAAACTCCCAGTCTGCGCTGTGGAAGGAAGATGCAGGGCTCTCGCACTGCCTGCTCAGGAGCAGGTAGCTCGTGCGGAGCTGAAGCAGCGGGGACGCAAGAGCCTCTCGCTGGAGGTTGCTCCCGCACTCCCCACACCCCAGTGCCGGAAAAAGGTAAGGTCCAGAAAGGGCCTAGGTCTTGACCTTTGTAACAAGGATTTTTTTTGGATGCAATCTTGTCCCCCACACATATATGCACACTTCCTGCAGAGACATTTTAGCAACATTTTTCCTTAATGTTGTGAAGCTTTTCCAACTAGAGGCGAAACAATCATTTAATTTGACACTTTCTGTAAATTACTCAGGCTGTTAACCCTAGAGGCTTAAGCCCTTTTTGTGAAATGATTAAAAAAAAAATTGCTCTGATATTTTTGAAATGGTCACTCAGGAATATTTGGACCTTCTCTATTCACAGTGTCTATGTTATGTCCGGACGATCGGTATGCATAGAACATGAAAAGGCACATTCACAGAAAAATGCTCAATGCCTCTGAAATTCAATTGCAGTTACTCTGGTAGCTTAAATCAGAAGAGCAGTTATTAGTAGGATTAGGGGACAGTGATGGCTGGTGGTTTCCACATCAGTGTGATGCTACATCTACTTTTAGCTTTAGTCTAAATTTTAAAGATGCTATCTGAGACGCTTAGCCCTCTCCCCAAAACACAGGCAATACTCTGAAACCCAGACTGAATTCCCTCGCCTACTGGCATGGTAGTCACTGGGCCCCACAGTTTGGAGGTGCTTATCCAGAAGAATGAAAGGAAAGATTTGAAAATATCATGTTTCCCTTTTTCACTGGTATTTAATTTTATGTGAAGGCAGTGTTGTGTCTATATACAACTAGATAGATAGACAGACAGACAGTTGCCCTGGACACTTTGTCTTCTTTCTCCTAGAATCCAAAAGGGAAGTAAAATTCCTAATCAAGCTTGAGAAAAGGCTTGTGTGTGTGCTTTAGCAATTAGACACACAGAATAGCATACATCAGTATCACAGGGATTGGCTGAAACCTGAGTATTGCTGCTAGATAGTGATCCTGCTGCTGCTTCAGTGAGGATCTCTTTCCATCTGTGTTTCAAGTATCTCTGTTTTACAATCATTGCTGACATCTAAAAGCTGGAAAAATATTTTGAAGAATCACGAAAGAGGAAAACTGATTCCCTTTCCCTGCCACCTTGGTGTGGTACGGATAGGGTTCAATGGACAATTGTGTGATACAAAAGGAGAGGGATTTTTTTTCTGCTCTGTAACCAGTTTGAAGACTTCCCTGATTTCAATGGATTCTGCACCATTGTCTTCCACTGGACAGCTATAAATGTATAAGTCTTTAATTATATACTTTCATCCATTATTTTTCGGAAAGGCACCAGACCCCATCTGATCTTGGAAGCTAATCAGGGTCAGCCCTGGTTAGTACTTGGATGGGAGACTGTCAGTGAATACCAGGTGTTGTAGGCTACATTTCAGAGGAAGGAACTGGCAAAACCACCTCTGAGTATTCCTTACTTAAGAAAATCCTGTTAAATTCTTGGGGTTGCCATATGTCTATGGGCTACTTGAATGCATACACACATACACATATACAAACACACTGGCTCACAATGATAATGACTCCACCTTGATTGCTCGCCAGTTGTCTCTCGCCTATTCTCCCCATTGTCAAGCTCTTCTCAAAACTTTAGTGGCGGGGCAGAGTATAAAACCAGAGGGGAGATTTTCTTAGATAAAAGAGAAGCCTCACAAGGCAGGCTATTACCCGGAAATGATTCTTTTGGGAAGAAGAAATGGAACTGGGAAACTACATATCCCATAATCACTGAATAGTTTAAAGTTATGTTCTTTGCATATGCAAGAATGCCATCTCCAGGTAAGGGCAATCCCCACAAAGCCTCCCATAGATCTAACAGCTAATCACACAACACTGCCTTCACATAAAATCTGATTGTTTCATACGTTTAGGGCTACTATTAAAACTCATCAGAAAAACAAAATCTGACAATCCTAGTTTCCCCCAAAAGTGGTTTTAAAAGCAAAATGTAATGCTGCATTGAATAATGTTTTCAGCACCTTGCCTTCCATGAAACTACACTTACACTGGTGGGGCTGTGGAGGGGTTTTCTATTACTACACCTGCAGGAGAGATATCATGTCTCTTACACAGCACATCAACATGAAGCAGTTCAGGGCATGTGTACTCCATGGTCATAGTGTAATTTATTTTTAATGTAAAAAACACTGATACTGTATCTGCTACAAGCTACTCTTTTAATTTCTATTCTGTTTTGTATTTTTCTGTTCAAGTCTCTGGTCTTCAGGTCAGATCCCAAGTTGCATTAAGGTTTACAGTCCACACTCATTATAGCGGTGTAAGTGCCACAGCTGGGTGAGCCAAACAGCAATCTAAGGTACTTAGAATGCAATCAGGTGGTTAGCATTTATTGAAATGGCAGAGCCTGCAGCATGTTAACAATAATTCACAAGACTTCATCAGGTAACAACTCCACAAAGTGAGAGAAAACCTTTTCACTAGAGATATCCAGTGATACAAAGTAGGGATGGGGAATATTCTGTGTGCTAATAACATATCATGGGGTCAAGTGATTCTGTGCATTAAAGGGAAGGAAAGAAAATCTGACACAGGTATGTTATTATCTGAAGTGTCTGCATGCTAGATCTATCTGCATCTTGTGTGTTATTTGCCTTTTCTAAAAAGAGTTATTGTTAGTCATTCATAGTCATTTGTGTACTATGCATAAGTATCAATTTAGATCAGATCAATATATTTCTTGGAAGTGTACTTACCGTCTATTCATATAAAGGTAGTATATTTATTACTTTTTCAAAAGGCATGCTAATCCAAGCTATATTCATTTTTTTATAGGAGCTATCTCAATTAAACTAAGAAACATAGCAGCCTATTTATATACTGAATTTGCCTTTATAGGAGGCTGGAAATAAACATTATTTTCTGCTGGTAAAAAGTACATGAGTAATGAAAATCATATTTCTCACTGTAAGAAGGAATCTGAGCACATCTGGAATTCATGTGAGTGTTTAAAATCTGTGGACCTGGGACAATGATTTGGCTATGTGTATAGCCTTGCACATGCTGAGGAATCTCAGCCAAATTTCCATACCTTTAAGAACAATATTGGGCTAACAAAAATTAATGGCAGACAGGGACTGAAAATCATCCCTGAAAATGTAATGTGAGAAGATCATGAATGATTCATTGAAATTCCACAAGATAACTAACACTACTGGAAACCAGGTGAATCAAAAACAGTTGCAAATATTAACAGCATTTCATTTATGATAAAATAAAGATTTAATCTAGCATCATAGCCCTGTACATTTCCTCAGAATTAAGTACTAGTGGTTTCAGTGGGATTTACATTTATGTAGCTACCCAATGTTCTGCCTCAAAATAGATGGAATAACACGCTGCTACAGGTCTCATTATCCTACAGATACTGCACTACAGGATTCCAGGTGCAAACGCACATCAGCAGCCCCTACTCTAATCTTATCGCTGGTGATTAGAGATGCCAGAGAAATCTAAGGAGAATTCTTCTGTCTTTACATCTTCAGGGTTCAAACAAACTGAACATTAAGTAGGGCCAAAATAAGAAACATTCACAGAATCTGTGGGCAGGGCGATAGAATCCCAAGTGCTCAGAATGTTCATGGAATGTTCACATAAATGCTTCTACAAAAGGTTATGGCACTTTCAACACCTTGCATACCTTGCTGTAGAGTCTCCCATCAATCACTATCTTATCACTTAATTAACTGCTTATCCTCTTCTGTCTGCTCCCCCCACTAGAACCTCCCTTTTGACAGGTAAAGTTTCCCTTTCAACATGTTCCTCTGCCCAAGTGCCACCAGATGGGTATATTCCAGAGAAATACATAGTTACTGATGTTCTCATAACAGTGCCATTATTTTTGAAAAGTCTGGTTTCAGCTCCAGATGTAACATCAATCTCACTCTCCTAACCTCAACACCTGCCATGTACTGGCTACGTTTGAGTCCAGAGAAAACTCTTAGAGGGTTCAATTTATTTAAGGTCTGTTTTCTTCACTGCCATGTTAAATTGCAGTGAGACCTAACTTAGGCCCTGTGAGGAGCGGTCCACACAATGCACTCACAATTGTGCGATGCTCCAGGCTCTGGCAGACGCCGCTCGCGCATTTTTTCATTTTTGGCTTTAAGCTGAAAATGATGTGTAATCGCGCATCGCTCCGGGGCCCCGCACGCACTTGCTGTGCGTGTGGAGCTCCAGAGCTACGGTGCTTGCACTTCCTGCCCCAGTGCAGCCTGGGAACTCCCAGGCTGCACTGCGGAAGGAAGAGGTGGGGCTCTCGTGCGAGCAGCTGGCAGCTGCGGAGCTTAAGGAACCGGGACATGAGAGCCTCTCGCTGGAGGCTGCTCACATGATCCCTGCACCCTAGCTCCATGAAAAGGTGTGTTGCGGAAAGGGCCTAAGATTTTCTTTGTATACCTTTGTAAACAAGATCACATCAAAGAATATATACAAGAATCTATGAAGAAATTACAGCCTAAAAATGAATTTAAATGGGCAAATTCACCCATGAAGAGGAAGAATGTTTTTCATTACTTGCACAGGCAAATTTTAAAATTGATTTGCCTACAACAAGGTTTTCCAAACCGTGTGCTGTGACACGTTAGTGTGTTGCCTGAAGTGTGTAGGTGTGTCACCTACAATCTTGGAAATGTATGCTATTATTTATAAATCATATATTTTTAAAAAAATGTGAAAGGTTTTCATGATATATACTGTGTCCCCATACATTCTATTATTGCAATTTATGTACGTGTCTGCATCCCTTATAAGAAGTTAGTTTAAGCTCCAGTTTGCTAGTAAAACTGAATTTTCGTGTCGCAAAAATGATGCATGTCTAAAAAAGTGTGTCACCAACATGAAAAGTTTGGAAAGCTCTGGTCTACGAGATAAAAGGAAGGAAAAAAGAATATAAATATTTATTAAATTCTAAATTGGGGAAAGGAGTTTATCTCATCTTCAGAAAAGAAGAAAAGGAGTGTTGTGATCTATGCAAACCTAAAATTGGCTCCAGAGGAAGTCTTTGAAGATCTAAATGGTTGTTATGGAGGAGTGGAGATAGAGGAGCAAGTGTTGAAAACTTTGGTTATTGTTGAGGTTAATTCCACAACTGAACATAAGACAAATTCTAGAAGCTATATGATCAGCAATCAGGTAGGATTGTTGCTTAAAGCCTACTGAAGTACTACCATACAATTTAAAAAGAGATAATTATAAGTTTAGAGAGAGGCATTTAGAATTCTCAGCCAGACAGCTCTTTGGCCTCAGTAAACTACAAACCCCAGAATTCCACAGGATGTTGAAAGTAGAATAATAGCACTATAACAGTGTAGTGCAGAAAGGCCCACGGTCTCTACACAAGAACAAAACCTGGATACTTAAAGAACCTCCACAAGGGAAGAATACTGTAGGCTATAAATGGGTTTTTGAGTTCAAACAAGATGTTCAAGAAAAAAATTGCAAAGATAAAAAGTCAGAGTAGTTGCTAAAGGATATTCTCAAGAATTTGGAGAGGATTACGATAAGATTTCTGCACCAGTTGTGAAGTACACTACAATAAGAATGCTCTTAGGCAATGTAGCAGCAAGAAAGATGCATGTTGAACATCTAGTTGTAAAAACTGCTTTTCTTCATGGGCAGATAGCAGAGGATATTCATATGGAGCAACCTCCACATGAGTCCCAGTCGAGTAGGGACGAGGGGGCGATGGGGACAGTTCATTCCCAGCAGCAATGTTTTGGGAGCATCCTGGCTAGTAGCCACGCCCCTGCACACTGTGGTCACGCCCTGCACCATAGCCCTGTCCCCCCGCCCCCGCCTCACGCACCTCAAGCTCTGCCGCTGATGATCCAAAGTGAAATCCAAAATAACAAACACCTCATATGCAAACTTCAGAAGAGCATTTATGGACTACAACAAGCCACCAGAGCATGACATAAAAAGTTGAATAGGACGCTCCTTGAGATGGGGTTTACTCCATGAAAAGCTGATAGATGTCCGTACTCAAGAGACAAAGACAACAAATGGATATTTATTTTGGCCTGTATTGATCATCTCATTACAATCTATGAGAGAAAATGAACCTTGTGAACTTGTACGTGCATCATTAAGAAGGCATGTTAGAAACGCAACAATGCTTAGGACTAAAGAATCCAGAATGCCTCACAATGGGCAGTAGCAATAGAGCTAATCAGTTTGAATAACCTGAAGCACATCCCTTCTTGGGTTTACCTACCCTGACCCCTCTGTGATGTAAATTGATACTCTTAGAGATGTTTCTCCACCTTTTCTCTTCCCCCTGTTCTCTCTTCCCAGCTGTTCCTGAGAATGCAGCCAGATTAGGATAGCATCCTGAGGAACTTTCCTATCTTAGAATGGCATTCCAATAATAAAGTATTTTTACTTTGTTCTGTTGAGCCATTGATGTATTTGCTTCTTAATCAGTATTAATGTTCTGCTGCAGACACAAACTCTCTTATCAGTTTTTGCTAATTTTTAGAAGTATATCTTAGTAATATAAAGTTGAAGAAGCAGATTTAATATTTTTTCTTACAACCATCAGCTGAGGTACTGGAAGTCATGTGTTTACCTTTTGGGCCCTGTCTTAGTTTAGTTTTTTGTATTGATTAGTTTAGATATTTTATGTGTTTTGTCTTTTTTATTTTTCTGTATCTTTTTATTCCCTTATGTGGTGTTTCATAAATTCAAAGTGTGTGTTTAATAAAAATATTTCAAAAAAAGAAGGTGCCAGGGCATGCATCCATTGACTCATACACTATATGTAATGTATTCATAACTCATACACTCATCCAACCAACATTTCTAGCATACATTTAGGTTATTTTTCCAGGCCAGATGTCTACACAGGTATTCTACTGACTCCCTTCACAAAGACAAGACAATCTTCATTCCTTGCTACCAGAAAGTCCTTAACACTTATGTGTCAAGGGAAAATTCTTCAGCGTTCCGGCTTGTTTTTCTGGAGGAAAGTCCCTGAAACTAAGCCACACAATTCTAAAGACAGGTAAGCATTTTTCTAAGTTAGCCCAGGTGAAGCCATGTTAGCCTTCCCTTTCACTCCTTTAGCTGTTAACCCATAGGATTTCATTTCCAGACCTTTTACCATCTTGGTCATCTTCCTCTGGACACTTTCCACCCTGTTGATATCCTTCTTCAAATATGGTGCCCAGAACTGAACACAATATTCCAGGTGGGCTGTGAGCAAAGCAGAACAGATTGGGACTATTATTTCTCCTGATCCAGACACTATACTCCTGTTGGATGCAGCCCAGAATTACATTGCTGAGGAGTTGATTCTTTTTTGTTTTATCTGCTGCCTTGTGATCTACTAAAGCACCTAGATCTTTTTTATTTGTAGTATTGTAAAGCAACATGTCACCCATCCTTTATTTGCATGTTTCATTTTTCCTGCCTAAACAGCCCTTAACCCAGAAGACATGAGCTCTACTACCAATCTATGGTTTGCTCATTTTTCTTTATAGTGTCCAGTCCAAAAAAGTCCCTGAACAAGCCAAACATTTGCAAAAGTGACGACAAAGTATTTGCTGCTACCATCACTACAGTGTTGGCTCTAATGTTTATCTTCTTTTCCCTCTTACTAGTTCAAACTGCCACTGTTGCAATTGCTTCACTTATATAAGATGTGGCACATGCTATTTTTCCCCACTGGGACAAGTAACAGCATCTGTGCATGTATGAATCTGTGTGTGTTGGGATAGACTGGAAAAATAGTGTTTTGTCACTACTCCTGGAGCCTCTGTAGCTGCTTTTAATTTAAAGTAGAAATATCAGAAGATCTGGTTGTGGATTTGCCAGATCTTGTAGTCTGTCTCTCTTTTACTGTTCCTAGGGCTCCTGATTCTCTTGGTCCACAGCTTCCTCAGTCCTTGTCTTCTTTAGCCCCCTGCCAAACTCTCATGAACCTATCACTGTCAAAACTCCATCATCATCACCATAAAATATATTGGCACATTATGATGTAGATTTAAACAGGTCAGATATATCCTTACAATTTAGTATGAAACTATACGTGCTTATTTTTAAGCCAGTCTGTGTGTGTGTGTGTGGTGTGTCTGATACAACTTTCTACTACTTAAAAACATAAAAAGAATATCTACAGTTTGCTTCCCATTTTGAGATCAGAATATTCACTTATTTATCTCATTGGCATACTGGCTGAAGTGTACCCAGCACTGCCCAGGTCTGTACCAAATACCAAAAGGAATCAATGAGGCTCCCTTTTTTCCCACCGCCTCTTTAAATCTCAGGCCCTTTTCCCACAGCATTTTCCATGCAAAAGAGGACCTGGACCACTGAGCGATTGTGAGGAGCGATCTGCATGATGCACTCACAATCGCACAACGCTCCAGGGGCTGGCAGGCGCCAGTAGCGCACCTTTTCATTTTCAGCTAGAAGCCGAAAATGGTGCGCGATTGCACATTGCTCCCGGGCCTGCGCACACTTACCTGGTGTGCGGAGCCTCCAGAGCTGCGCCTGTTGCATTTCCTGCCCCAGCGCAGCCTGGGAAACTCCCAGGCTGCACTGCGGAAGGAAGAGGCGGGGCTCTTGCGCAAGCAGGCAGCTCATGCAGAGTCGAAGGATCCCAGACGCGACAGCTTCTCGCCGGATGCTGCTCACGCAATCCCTGCACCCCAGCTCCGGAAGACGGTAAAGTGCGGAAAGGGCCATTGGAATCCTAGCCCAGAGAACCCTCTCTCATTTTCTTGACCTTTTTAAACTTGAGGAATCTTAGGTGCATTATCTTAGTTCTTGTTATTAACTGCTATCAAGTTGACTGTGACTTATGACTTCGACCCTATGAATGGAGACCTCCAAGTTACCCTATCCTTAATTGCCCTGCTCAGGTCTTTCAGATTCAGGGATGTATCTTCCTTAATTGAGTCTATCCATCTGCAGTGCAGTCCCTCTTTTCCTACTGCCTTCCACCTTACCAAGTATTATTGTCTCCCCTAGGCCATTTCCCCACTATACTGTTACTATGCTATTATTCCACTTTCAACATCCTGTGGAATCTTGGGGTTTGTGGTTTACTGAGGCCAAAGAGCTCTCTGGCTGAGAAGTCTAAATGCCCTTCTCTAAACTGCAAACTCCAGGATTCTACAGGATGTTGAAAGTGGAATAATAGCACTATAATAGTGTAGTGTGGAAATGGCCCTAGTGAATCATGTTTTCTCTCTCCAGCACCTCATTTCAAAGGAGTTGATTTTTTTCCTCTCAGCTTTCTTCACTGTTCAGCTTTCACAACCGTACATAAAAATTGGAAATACAACGGTAAGGACAGTATTCAATGATATAGCCTTAGCTAGTGTGCCATTGTCATTGTCTCTGAAGGATCCTCCACCAGTACCATCCCCAACTACTACTGCTGCCCAGTAGCTGCTTGGCACACTTAGTTAGTCCAGCTCCTCAGCAAAAGCCTGTCTGATATGGGAGACCCTACCAGCAGCACTGCTGCCATCAGCACTGCCTCTTCCTTCACATGAGCATGCAGTCCCACCACCATGGAAAGGTAGTGCCATTGGTAGGTATCTTAGTAGCAATACCTTTTTCCTGCCTTGGGGTTCTTATCAGCATTGCTAATGTGGGAGGTTCCCTTTCTTGTTCCTTGGGAGTCTCATTTGGAATTTTGACTTGAACATTCTAGGTTCTACAGAAGTTTGTCAGCCAAGCGATGCATGTTTTCATGTCAATATTTCTGTTTCTGAACTGTCTTAGGCATCCCCTAAAATTCATGACATGTATGCTGTTTCTGAAATTCCATTATCTCATAAAGTATGCCACACAAAATGGCAAATATGGTGCGAGCACCATGTTACATATTGTACTCGGATTACTTCAGTACTGCATGCAGGGCAATTTTTATCAGCCATACAAAAATTTTATCTCTGAGCTTAATGAAAAAGCAAGTTCTCAGCCTTGTTTTTGCATCTTAAATGAAGAAACAGTGTTTCATGCTGGTTTGTTGAAGAAGGATTGTTCACTGAAGGCAAAGCATGGAAGAAAAAATGACCTTTTCCTATTTTCCATAAATGGAACCCTGCATATTTACAGAGGATGGTGGACTAATGTAACTTACCTGGTATTGGTTTCAAGTCAAAGCACTACAGAAAAGAGGCAGGATAGAAATACAGTGAAGGATAAAAGGATGACCATGTAATGGTCATGGGACAATGCTCGGAACAGAACACAAAGATTAATATAAATACTGAAATGCCTTTTCATGGGCATCTACCAAATGTGAGAACTTTCTACAACATAACTCTTCACTATCAGTTTTCAAATGACTGGTCACTATTAACTGAAATGCCCAACAAACTCAGCTTGCATAATCTGTAACAATGCCTCACTACAACAATCACAGAAAATACATTTCCTCTTTTGATATTCATCCACATCTGTCTGAACTAATCTGCCCATTCAGCAGCTAAACAGAGAACAGTAGCACCACATGCTTGTTGACTATCACAAATGGTACAGGAATCGAGAAAATACTGGCAACAATAGCAATCATCTGTCAAAAGCTGACCTCAAACAATTCCAACTATATACAGGTAAAGGTACAGGTAATCAAAGAGAAACTGCCTCCACCAAAAAGATCAGCATAAATTTTGCATGCACAGAAAAATTATTATTAACTGCATTATGGACAAGAATAACCACAGTGAGAATTCATTAGCTGCTCTTGAGAACAATTAAACCTTGAACACTCACCCTGATGTTTCACAGTTAATTAAATTTTAGTTCATTCCAAAATGCTTTGATACAATATTTTGCAGCATTACAACGCCCTCCAAATCTGATACATTAGACCTTTTTCCCTTTCTCGGTATTTTCAAAATTCTTCTTACATTTTTGAAAAATATATCCAATCTGGAACAGATTATTTCTCCTGCTTAAAAAACACAGGGAGAGTTCAACACTTCAATGTTTATTTGTGAGAGAGGGAAAAAATAAGAGGAAGTCAAAGAATTGTAATACTCATTTTCAGGTAAATTAATTGTTTAGGGCTTCAGAAAAAGATTATTTGAATATAACAAAATAGGAATATAATTGGTATATATAACACAGTTACAAAGGTGATTCTAATTAAAATGATTCTAATTATGAATACCAACTTTTAAAAAAAACACAAAAAAACACAATAGCAAACAAGTAAAGTGGAGACAATCACAAATTCACTTCAGAATAAAGCTTTTAAATTTTGTTCTGAATTATTAGCAAACAAGCTCCATAAATTAACTGTAAGATATAGAATGGTATAGACCCGACATGTTTGTATGTGGCTGCAAAATGCATTTAAATATTGAAAGATTAATAACTATGATTTAGAAATAAATCTATCTATTTATCTATTTTAGGTGCTGAAAAAGCATCCATGTTAAACAATCATAGAACCTTATGAATCACTTTTCAGCACCTAAAGTGCTAAAATTGCTTCGAAAGGAAGAAAGTGGAGGATGGGTAGCAGGTGGGGAGATGGGTGAAATGCAGCACAGACTAGGTAGAAAAGTAATACAGAAATACCTGACTACTCTAAATGGATTCAAGTCTCCAAGGCCAGATGAACTACATCCAAGGATATAAGAAGTGTCAGAAGTAATCTCAGAACCACTGGCAATGATCTTTGAGAATTCTTGGAACATAAGAGAAGTCTCAGCAGACTGGAGGAGGGGAAATGTTCCCATAAAGTAGAGATATATAGCAGGAAATAACAAATTATAGATTATTAACATTGTATTGTGATACGAGACATAACAAATCGAGGGAATATCAATAATTGTAATCCAGAAAGGAAAGGAAGAAGGAAAAACATTACATGTAAACATTGCAGAAATTATTGTTTGTTTTATCTGTTGAAATTTGAATAAAATTATTTAAAAAAAAAGGAGGAAAAAGAGGACCTAAATGGTTATCGCCCAGTCAGACTGAAAACAATACCCAGAAAGATTCTAGAACAGATCACTAGGCAGTCAGTTTGAAACTACTTAGAACGCAATGCTGTGATTACTAGAAGTCAACAAGGCTTCCTCAAAAGCAAGTCATACCAGACTAATCTCATCTCTTTTTATGACAGAGTTACAAGCTTGATAGATGAAGGGAATGTTGTGGATGTAGCATTTCTCAACTTTAGTAAGGCCTTTGACAAAGTTCCTCATGATATTCTTGCAAATAAGCTAGTAAAATGTGGGCAAGATAGTGCTACTGTCAGATGGATTTGTAATTGGTTGACTGACCGAACCCAAAGGGTATGTTTAGTCTACAGAAGAGAAAAAGGGACATGATAGCCATGTTTAACTATTTGAAAGGATGTCATATTGAAGACAGAACAGTCTTGTTTTCCACTGCTCCAGAGACTAGGACAGGGAACAATGGATTCAAACTTCAAGAAAAAAGATTCCTCCTAAACCTCAGGAAGAACTTCCAGACAGCAGTGGAGTATGCTGTCTCGGAGTATGGTGGAGTCTCAGAGGCCAGATGGCCATCTGTTGGGAATACTCTGATGTATGTTCCTGCATGGCAGGGGGTCGGACTGGATGGCACCTGTGGTCTCTTCCAATTCTATGATTCTATGGAAGACTGGGGGGGGGCTGGTATTAGACTTTTTTTGAAGATACAAGAATGATAGCAGTGAATGGTATTAACTGCAGTTACATGAGGGTACAAGTTAGGCGTGTCCCCTACTCCTTGTCATAATTGCTTTAGCCACTGAACTTTTGGCAACTGCAATGCACAGAATGTGTCTTTTTAAAGATGACATTGTGGTGACTTTCATTTGACCAAAAAATTCTTTTTAATACTTTGTTTTTGATTTCTGCTATGGTTTAGTAAATTTCAAAGCTGTAAGATACATAGAAATAAAACTGAAGACTGAGGTTTAATATGCAGAAATCAGAGATAAGTTAAATTATTCCAAAATATTCTATTCTACTTAAAAAAATTTTTTTGAAAAATACTTAACTCATACATCAAATGCAGATAATGCATGTTCCTGACTTATTCTGTTAAACAATAGTTATGATTAAACACAGTTTTGTTGGGGAAATTAAAAAAAATAATATTTGAATATTGAGAGACCTTCTTTTTCAATTGCATCCAGAACGTTATGGTAATTAAAGGCTAAATTTAATTTTTGTCTCCATTCTGTATAGCTCTCATTGGTGAGTCGCACAAGTCTAGGTTTGGAAGCTAGGTCTAAATCTGCTAAATCTGCTTGCAGCATTTTTGCTTTAGTTAGCAATTCCAACAAAAAGAGAAATCAGCTCCCAAAAAGGTAAAAGGTAAAAAGTCTCTAGCTAGATGTGTGTTTCCAAAAAGGGGAGGAAGGGGAAAAAACCAGCCACTTTCACAAGAAAGACACAAAGCAAAAAATAACTAAAACCCGAAAAATCTGGCAACTGTTCTGTTCTGGGACCCCATAACCTGTTGGGGAAATTAAAAAAAAAAATTGAATATTGAAAGACCTTGGTAATGAGACTCTCAATCAGCAGAGTATTTTAGTAATTGCACAAAACGGAAGTTGAACAGATCACCAGTCCCACTCCTTTAACTACACCCCAAACACACTTAATCTAGTTCAAAATAAGCACAAAAAACAGTTTGGTTAAAAATATAAAAGAGTTTACTCACAAAAGCTTGTGCATAGTGTACACAGGTTCAATTCTTGAGGAAGGTAGGAAGAAAATAAAGCACTCACATGCTTGCTGCAAAATGATCCCTGTTAGGAGATCTCAGAGTATGCTTTCAGGACAAAACGGCGAAGACAAAAAGGGGAGAGACAAAATGGCCGGAGAACCTTTTTAAAAGAACAAGGAATGCTGGAGGAAGAGGTGTTAACCAACAAACAGGAAGTTTTCTCTGTAGGCTATCTCTCTATGCTTAACAATAGACATGCAAACAAACTAGCCATTCAATTAGGCATGCAAAGGTTGCCACTCCCAACAAGTTTCACATCTGGACATAATGAACAACAATGATGAACTGTTACCCTCTTGCTTTAATTTTTTTTTAATGCTGAACTAAGAACCATACTCAGATATTGGTTAAATAAATTAAAAGTCTGCCAAAACATTACATCTACTACTGTGTCAAACCAATACCACTTTAATAACAATAATTAAAAGTAATTAGCAACTTAATATCTGGGCTCTTCTACACGAAGCACGGAAGAGTTCTAGGTGTGAAAAAAAATTAATTTCACACTTTCAGCAAAGCTAAAAACTCAGGGACTGAAGGAAAATTTCATTCAAGGAACTGAATTCTTATTTATAGAGCCAATGCCATCACTTAAAACATTTCAAACATTTCTATCAGGGTGGGCAACTCTGTCAGGGCCACAGCAGTATGAAAATATTTCAAAAATGGACATAATTAGAAAAGAATTCAGAAGTAAAACTCCCATTATCATACCGCTCTTCATGGTGTGACCACATATGGAATACTGTGCATAGTTCTGTCCACTATGCTTAGAAAGCATATTGTAGACTTAGATAAGGTACAATGAAGAACAGCTGGAATGATCAAGGGACTTGAGCCTATGATAGGCAGTAATGTTCAAGGCTGTTTAGGTTAGGGAAAAAGGCAAGTAAGGGAAGACATGCTAAAAATGCACAAAATTATGCATCTCTCATAATAGAATCATAGAATCATAGAAATGTAGAGTTGGAAGAGACCACAAGGGCCATCCAGTCCAACCCCCTGCCATGCAGGAAAACCCTCAAAGCACTCCCGACAAGTGGCCATCCAGCCTCCGCTTAAAAACCTCCAACAAAGGAGACTCCACCACACTCCGTGGCACCACATTCCACTGCCGGACAGCCCTGACCATCAGGAAATTCTTCCTGAGGTTCAGGTGGAATCTCCCCTCCTGCAGCATGTATCCATTGCTCCTTGTCCTGATCTCAAGAGCAGAAGAAAACAAGCCCACTCCCTCCTCAACATGACATCCCTTGAAATATTTAAACATAGCTATCATGTCCCCTCTCAACCTTCTCTTCTACAGACTAAACATACCCAGCTCTCTAAGTCTGTCCTCATAGGGCATGGCTTCCAGGCCCCTCACCATTTTGGTTGCCCTCCTCTGGACCTGCTCCAGCTTATCCATATCCTTCTTGAATTGGGGTGCCCAGAATTGGACGCAGTATTCAAGATGAGGTCTAACCAAAGCAGAATAAAGTGGTACCAATACCTCCCTCGATCTAGACACCATACTCCTATTGATGCAACCAAGAATTGCACTGGCTTTCTTGGCTGTCGCATCACACTGCTGACTCATGTTCAGCTTGCGGTCTATTAAGACTCCTAGATCCCTTTCACACGTACTGCCATCCAGCCATGTGTCCCCCATCCTATATTTCTGCATACCATTTTTTCTGCCTAACTGTAGGACCTTACATTTCTCTCTGTTGAAATTCATTTTGTTAGCCTTGGCCCAGCTCTTCAATCTGTCCAGGTCCTTTTGAATTTTGATCCTGTCATCAGGCTTATTAGCAACCCCTCCCAATTTGGTGTCATCTACAAATTTGATCAGCGTGCCCTCGATTCCTTCATCCAAGTCATTAATGAAGATATTGAACAGCACCGGGCCCAGGACAGAACCCTGTGGCACCCCACTAGTCACTTCTCTCCAGGATGAGAATCTGCCATTGGTGACCACCCTTTGGGTACGGTCAGTCAACCAGTTACAAATCCACCTGACAGTAGCCCTGTCTAGCCCACATCTTACTAGCTTCTTTGCAAGAATGTCATGGGGAACTCTGTCAAAGGCCTTACTGAAATCAAGATATACTACGTCCACAGCATTCCCTTCATCTATCAAGCAAGTAACTCTATCATAAAAAGAGATAAGATTAGTCTGGTATGACTTATTTTTGAGAAATTCATGTTGACTTTTCATAATTACGGCATTGTTTTCTAAGTGATTTGAAACTGACTGTTTGATGATCCGCTCCAGGATCTTTCCAGGTACTGATGTCAGGGTGACTGGGCGATAATTATTTGGGTCCTCTTTTTCCCCTTCTTGAAGATGGGGACATTTGCCCTCCTCCAGTCTGCCGGAACTTCTCCTGTCCGCCAAGAGTTTTCAAAGATTATAGCAAGAGGTTCCGCAATGACCTCTGCTAGTTCTTTTAAAATCCTAGGATGCAATTCATCTGGCCCTGGAGACTTGAATTCATCCAGTGTGGCCAGGTATTCCTGTACTACCTCTCTACCTATTCTGTGCTGCATTTCCCCCCCTTCCTCACCTCCTCCCCAACTGCCAGGTTGAGTGTTTTTACCCTTTTGGGAAAAAACTGAGACGAAGAAGGTGTTGAGGAGTTCTGCCTTTCGCTTCCTCCTCTTATTAATTCACCGCCTTCCCTGCGCAGTGACCCTATCGTCTCCTTCTTTTTCCTTTTGCTGCGGACGTATTTAAAAAAGCCCTTTTTGTTGTTTTTAACGTCTCTGGCCAGCCTAAGTTCGTTCTGTGCTTTAGCCTTTCTGACCTTCTCCCTACATCTCCTGGCTACTTGCTTATAATCTTCTTCGGTGATTTTCCCATTCCTCCATTTCCTGTACATGTTTTTCTTAACACTTAGCTCAGCTGAGAGTTCTTTAGTCAACCATTCTGGTTTCTTCAGATGCCTTCCATTTTTCCTCCTTAATGGCACAGTTTTAGCCTGTGCCTTCAGTATCTCCCTTTTAAAGAACTCCCATGCATCCTGAACTCCTTTCTCATTGACTATTCTTGACCACGGGATTTCAGCCAGCAGCTCCTTCAGTTTACAGAAGTCTGCTTTTTTAAAATCTAAGACGAGTGCCTGGCTACACTTGTCTTCTCTTCCCCACTGAATGTCAAATTCTAATAGGGCGTAGTCACTCTCTCCTAAAGATCCAACCAGTTCTACGTCATTAACAAGGTCTTCCCTGTTGGTCAGGATCAGATCCAGAATATTTGATCCCCTTGTCAGCTCTTCCACCTTCTGGACCATGAAATTGTCTGCAAGACAAGCAAGAAACTTGCTGGACCTTGCCGCCTTTGCAGAGTTTGACTGCCAACATATATCCGGGTAGTTGAAATCTCCCATTATTACTGTATCTCTCCTTTCTGAATGTGCAGTCATTTGGTCTATGAAAGCGCCATCGAGGTCCTCAGTCTGGCTTGGAGGTCTGTAGTAAACCCCCACTATAATATCCCTATTGTTTCTCGCTCCCTTAATTCTTACCCAGATGCTCTCGACCTGGCTCCCAGTGTTCAAGTCGTGGATCTCTTCACAGGTGAAAACATCCTTTACATATAAGGCTATTCCTCCTCCTTTCTTATTTGGTCTATTTCTACAAAATAGGCTATACCCCTCTATTCCTACATTCCAATCATAAGACTCATCCCACCAGGTCTCAGTGATGCCTATCAAATCAAATTTTGTTGTACTAGGAGTTCAAATTCATCTTGTTTGTTTCCATGCATTAGTGTAGAGACACTTAAGTCCCCGTGCCCTTCCTGCAAGTCCCATAGCATTGTTTCCACCCCTCCCACAATTGGATGCTACTCCTACTTGGCCAATATCATTTGGGCCTTTTTTCCCTGCACTTGCCGAGTCCTTGTCCTGGATAATCTTGTCTCCTTCGCCAGCTGTACTTAGTTTAAAGACCTCCTAATCCTCCTTGTGAGACTGTTTGCAAAAATGTTCCTGCCAAGTTTCGTGAGGTGCAGCCCATCCCTTGCCAGAAGGAATTTCAAGCCATGATCCAAAAAGGCAAACTGTTGCCACCGGCAAAATGTGTGGAGCCAGTTGTTGACCTCTACTACTGTCCTTTCCCTTCGTGCACCATATCCTTGCACAGGGAGGATTGATGAAATGACCACCTGCGCACCAAGGTCCTTAAGCTTTCTCCCCATAAGCTCGTAGTCCTTTGTGATGTGGTGAAAGCTGCGCTTCACCATGTCGTTGGTTCCAACGTGAACCAAAACGAGGGGCTTATGGTCAGTGGGCTTGACCAGCCTGGCTAGCCTCTCTGTTACGTGGTTTATCTTGGCCCCAGGAAGACAGCAGACCTCTCGATTGAGCTTGTCCGGTTTGCAAACTGCCGGTTCGGTTCCTCTGAGCAAGGAGTCCCCAACCACCAGAACTCGCCTCCTCTGAGGCCTGTCTGGGGTTCTTCAACAAGCAGATTCTTCCAGGATTGCCTGGGCATTGTGTTGAGGCTGGGAGTGCTGTCTTCCCAATGTTGAATGCTGTCCTGTTGGTGTTCAAGTTCCAGTTGCCGAAGTTGGATTCCTTCTTGCTGATGTTCTGTTCCCTCCTTTTGGTGTTCCTCATCTTTCATAGCACCAAGAACGTTGAAGCAATTCTGTAGTTTGAGAGTCTCTGTTTCCTTCCTGGCCCTTCTACTCCTCCGTGTGACATTCCTCCAAGCATCGCTTTCCTGGCTCACGGAACTGATTTCCTCATCTGGCAGCTCCTCCGCACATCCGGTCTTCAGGAAGGTCCTCTCTGTCCTATCCAAGAAGTCCTCACCTTCCCTAATAAGACGAAGATTAGAAACCTGTGCCTCCAGCTGCCGAACCTTGTCCTCCAAGAAGGTCACCAGCTTGCACTTGCTGCAGGTGTACCCGACAACATCTTGTGGCAAGAAAAGGAACATGCCACAAGTGCTACAGGTGACAGCAGCAGCTCCCTCACCTTCCATACTTGATAATACAGAGAATAGTTGTTAAAAAAAAACCAAAAAAAAAAACCCTGGGCCTTCTTTCTCAAATTGAGCTGTATAAGCTATGTCTGCTCAGCTAACTGCCAAGCTTGGTTGAACTCTTATTAAATTTGTTCAGTCGCTATAAGGACTGGTTGTTCCTAAACTTGAATGGTTGAACTTGAAGGAGTAAAGTGGATGAATGAAAGTGCGTGCACCGTAGGGAGTTCCTAATAAAGCCTCCTTCCCCTAGCTGGCTCCTCCCCCTAGCTTGATTAACTCTGCCTAGTTTGATTGACAGTTAACTGACTAACTAACAAACAATTAGCTGACAATTAGGCTGTGAGCTCAGGGAGAGCACACGTCCAGCGCAAGCAAAAAAACAACACAGAGAATTAAGCAAACAAACTCAGCCCCACAATCCTGTAAAAACACCTATCAAAGTTGTCTTCACAGACCCAGCTCACCTTCTGCTCTCTCCTCTGGAAGTCAGCAAGAAGACTGCTGGGAGGTCCTAATAAAGCCTCCTTCCCCTAGCTGGCTCGTCCCCCTAGCTTGATTAACTCTCCCTTGTTTGATTGACAGTTAACTGACTAACTAACAAACAATTAGCTGACAATTAGGCTGTGAGCTCAGGGAGAGCACACGGCCAGCGCAAGCAAAAAAACAACACCTAATACTAGGTAATCCACTCAAAGTAGCAATAGCAGTAGCATGTGTATTCCTATACCACTTATAAGCTAAATGCTCTCCAAGCAGTTTACAATGTGTTTAGCTAATTGCCTCCAACAAGCTGGGCACTCATTTTATCAACCTGCGGAAGGATGGAAGGCTGAATCAACCTGGAGCCCGGCAGGATTGAACTCACAACATTGTGGCTGCAGTACCGGCATTTAACCACTGCAGCACCAGGGCTCATAAGTAAGTGGTGGAAGAGCTATGTCAGATAAAAGAAAGCATTTCTTCAAATGTCCACTTAAGCTGACCCAACAGCAGATTCAAAAAAAGACAAAAGGGAATACCTCTTTACTCAATGCATAGTTAAGATGTGGAATTCACTGACACAAGATGTTGCCAACCTGGGCTATGATCTTCAGAATTCAGTTTCCTGGGACAGAGGACTGGTATGCAGGGACTGGTGTTGAACTGGGATGAGGTGACATAGAATGGCACATTGATTAAAATAAACAGAACCTTACGGCTGGAAGAGCTCACAAGGGACATTTAGTCCAACCTCCTGCCAGGAGTATAGCGACAGGGGGAGCAAACGAAGGTATTTCTCCCCCATAAGAATTCTGTCCCCAAAGGAAATTTTCCTTCTGTTCTCAGATTTCTAGCACTGCAACATCTTAAAGCTTTGACCATTTAGAAATACAGTTTAGGAATCTAAAAAAAAGTGCAGGTAAAGGTTACCAAGGAAATATTAATACAGAAAATATTTACGAGATATAGGTGTAAGCAATTTCCAGTGTCTCAATTTGCATGTCAGAGGATTTCCAGTCCATGCCCACTGACTTGAACAAACAAGGGATAAAAGTCAAGGCTTGGGCCATTTCCACACTACACTTTATAAGTTGTTGTTATTCCACTTTTAACATCCTATGGAATCCTGGGGTTGGCAATTTAGGGAGGGACATTTGGAATTCTGAGCCAGAGAGCTCTTTGGCCTCAGTAATCTACAAACTCCAGAATCCCACAGGATGTTGAAAATGGAATAATAGCATTATAACAACGTAGGGTGGAAAGGGCCTTAGTCAGGTCAAACTGAAGCTCCCTTCCCTGCAGCCCTTTGTTTCTGCAAATCACTCTTAGGGCCTTTCCACACTACACTGTTATAATACTATTTACTTTCAGACTGTAATAACTCTTCCTGATATGACTGGTATGACTGTGTATTCAGCTGGCACACAGAGACTGAGCTAGGAAGACTGAGGAAGCAGTTAGATAAAGCTAGTGGCTACTAGCTCTGCCTCAAGCAACTCAAGAAAAGCCTGATCTAGAGGCTGTGCCTTGCAGTGTCATTTGTTCCCATGTAAACCAAAAGGACGGAGTAACAGTCAATGGACTTGACAAGTTTTGTCAGCCACTGTGTTACATCACAGATTTTTGCTGCAGGCAGACAGCACACCTCTTGAGACATCCTGTCAGGCCCAAAAACCACTACTTTTGTTCCCCTCAGTAGGGAGTCCCCTACCACCACCGCTGCCAGATGTCTTCTCTGCTGATTGGCAGGGGCCAATCCATGTGCTCAATGTTCCAAGGTCCTCTGCACATTTTCTGGGGCTGACACTGTTGCTCTTGTTCCTCATCCTCATCCTCACCGATAAGAGAAAGAGCTTCAAATCAATTCTGTAGCGTTAAACTCACAGAAGGATCCTTGGTCTTCCTATTTCTATGGATCACATTGCTCCAAATGTCTACCTCCTGTTTCTCAGACATCCCCTGTGCGTTCCTTAGTGTGTGTTGAAGGAAGTAATAATACCACTCTTTTCTGCTTTGGTCAGACCTCACTCAGGTCTGGGAACCACAATGAACCCTATCTTCCAATAATACATCCAAAGTATGACCTTTCATTTGTCTTTTGTCTTTTTGGCAATCCAGGATATCTTTAGAACTCTTCTCCAACACCATATTCCAAACAAGTTGATTTTCTTCCTATTAGCTTTTTTCACTGTTCAGCTTTCACAACCATACATAGAAACTGGAAACAGAATGACATGGGCAATCTTGACTTTCCTATTCAGTTACATATTTTTGCATTTGAGGATCTTGTCTAGTTTCATCACAGCTGATCTTCAAAGCCCTAGTCTTGATCTGACTTAGTGACTACACTTTTCATTTTGAATAATGACTGAGACAAAACATGGAAAATCTTTTAACTGTTTTAACATCTTCACCACCTATTGTAAAGTTAGGAAAATCCATTTGTGGTCATTACTTTGTTTTCTTAATGTTGAACAGTAACCATGCCACTGCACTTTTCTTCCCTGCCTTTCTTCAAGAGTTATTTCAAGTACTTGCTATTTTCTATTAGTTCTATGGGATTATCTGCATATCTTAAATTGTTGGTGTTCTCTCCTCCCATTCTTATGCCTCCTTTTTTTGGCCATTTCTGCCCTACATTGTTGTACTGCTATTATTCCACTTCCAACATCCTATGGAATTCTGGGGTTTGTAGTTTACTGAAGCCAAAGACCTCTGGCTGAGAATTCTAAATGCCCCTCCCTAAACTGCAACCCCCCAGAATTCCATAGGATGTTGAAAGTGGAATAATAGCACTATCACAGTGTAATGCTGACAGGGCCTTTGAGTTTAATCCTTCTTTATATATGATATGATGTTCAGTGTGCAAGTAAACAAAGAAAGTGAGACAACCCCTTACCACTTTGCCAATTGGAAACCATTCCATTTCTCCGTATACTGTTGTTACCCTGATTTCTGGGGCCCCGTGAGGGACACCTCGATAGGCTCCAAATAATGGGGAATAGGAATTAGCCAGAGCACAAGCTGTAGCACTACAAGAGGCAGGGTAACCTAGTGAGATCTTTAAACCCAATTTTTACGGGGTCAGGCCAAGCCAAAAACCAAGCAAAATTGTCTAATAAAATGATTTTATTGAGAGGAATTCACTCATGCATGCACACCAGATACACACAATCACACATTCATACAAGAGCTAGCTGAAAGAGAAAGGGAGGAAAAATTATAGAGAGACTGAGGGATTTGGGGGGGTTTATAATATCAGTCCAGAAGAGTAGTGAAGAGTAGAAATGTATTTTGGCTTAGGTAGGACCTAAGGGCAGTTCTCATTCAGGAGCCAGACGGACAGAGTGACGGGTAGATCTTCAAGAGACTGCACTGGGCCTCCTCAAATCAGGGGTATTTGTACCCTGAAAATGGCTTGTGGCTGTGAAGGTTCCAGATGCAAGACAAAGGGAACCTGCTGTGGACAATGAGTCTTTCACCTGTTGATGGGCTTAGTGCTTGATTGACAAAGACATGATGGGTGTTGTAATAGCTGTCTATTGGGGTGCTGTGAGGACAGATGAAAGAATCCAGGTGTACAACGGATGGATATCTGTCAATCAGTGTCCTGGTAGGCTCCTCACAGTTGGATTCCTTGGAAAAGTCCAGCTTCTATTTAAGCCTATTATCCACAGGAATGATGTGTATTTGCCTGACAAATGACTCAAGTCTTACCTGGAGGAATTTTGGAGTTGACCTATGCTTCTCACATTTACAGTCAAATTCTTTCCCTCGCTCAGTTTGACCTCTCTGTCACCTTTTAGGCTTGAATTTGATATCAGAGCCAATAAAATGTGTTGCCAATTACATATGATGCCAATTACGTATGGTGCCCATGCAAACCATACTGGTATTGGGGACCCCCAAAGCAGGGCCTTACACTGTCCTCACCGTAGCCTCTTTTCCTGCATACAAGTTACACATCAGGACAATTACATGTAGCATAGCCATTTGTTTAAGAATGATCCATAGTTTTTCCTGGTCTGCACTAGACTGGGCAGCTGTGGAAGGCTAGTAAAAGTTATTAGTCCACTAGGAGAAATTGGAGGGCTGCATCTGCTCTAATAATAATACTAATAACAATAACAACAACAAATGCCACCAAATGCATAGGAGTATTTTCACCATGTTTTGGGTTTCAAAAAAGATCTCTCCTGGGCCTAAACTGACCCAGGGGACCTGCAAAATGTTGCGGAAATGCATCCAGCACCCTCAGTGGAATATTGGGGGGGAGGGGACAAATTATTTTTGGAAAAATTTTGCAAAAATTGTCTTTGACCCTGAGTACCACAGGGGTCCACAAACATATTGGAAATGCATCCATACCTTCTAGAGAATACAGGGGGCATTCTGGTGCAAAAATCTTTTTTTAAAGAAAGTTTGCAAAAATATATATTTGACCTTTGCCTCCTTCCACACAATACCAAGAAATATTAGCTATGGTTATATTGCTGTTGTGTCTGAGAGATCCTGTACCAGTGTCATGCCCCACACGCGATACTGCTGCTGCTCAGTCACTATGTTGCCCCTCAGCAAAACCCTGTCTGACATGGGAGACCCTACCAGCTTCACTGCTACCATCAGCATAGCCTCTGGCCTCCAGGAGCACACAATCCTATCCCCACGATAAGGCAGTGCCATGGTGGTGTGAGTGGCACCATTGCTAACTCTATTCATAGCTATACCTGCACCATAGCTGATTGTAGATGATGCACTGTCGAAGTGATATATATGTAAATTTATAAAGAGAGAGATATAGAAATATGAGCATGCTGTCATGTGGGTCTGCCACTATTGGTCGGGGCTTTAGTGCAAACAAGTTATGCTGCAGTCTGTCACCTTCCTTTTAGGCCCTTCTGGCACATGGCCTGTCTGGACAAAGGAACATAGCTAAATTTTCTTCTGTTTTCTTTTCTTTCCTCTCCCCACCTTTTTTCCTTTCTTTTTTCCTTCTCCCTTTCCACTCCCTTCTCCTTGACAAGGGTGGAGACCTGGGTGCCAGGTGGCAGGTGGAAATGGGGTGGTAGAACTCTTTCTCGTCCTCAATACTTCTCCCTTTTTTTTCTTTCCTCTTTCTTGCAGTAGGGCTGGGGGGAAGTGGTGAACTGCTAGGGTCACGCATTCCCTTTCTCTCCTCTTTTCATCTGTCCCTTGGAGAGATTAGCAATTTGTGAGCTTTTATTGCCCTTTCCTCCCCTTTCGTTCTTTCCTTTTCTCCTTGCTTCCACTTTTCCCCCTCTCTTGCATCCAGCTACTGCCATGCTGGCCATGGTGCACACAGGGGCCTTTCACAATGGTCTACCTTCCCCCCATTTCCCTCTGGTGGCCCCATCGCAATGCCTTACCTCCCCCCACATCAAGCCTCATGGTGGTGTCGTCCTCCTCTGCATTGCCACTCAAGTTCCCCCCACTTCTGCATGGTACCTCTAACCCTTCCTTTCTTTCATAGCAGTGTTCTCCCCTGCACAGCCCCCTAGCCTCCCCCCCACATTACAGTAGTTTTTCACCAACCTCTTCCTTCACCAGCCCCAACTCTTATCTCAGGGCAGTCTTCAGAGCCCCTCCTCCCTGTCCTTTATGACAGCACCCTCTCTGACCCAGCCTGGTCTCATCCCCCCAACACCCCCAAAGCATTACTCTTCACCCCCACTTCCTCCTCTTCCCTCACTCTTCTCCCATGGTGGTTAATTTTAATCCAATATTTTTAACATTATTATATTTACTGAAATTTATTGAGATGTATTTATATTTATTTTTATTAATTTAATTTATAATTTAATTTATTTATTTTCCTATTATGAAGATGATGATGAACACACTCTTTCACTGGCACTATTCTAACCATCAATGCTCTTCTTTTACAATGCTTATTTATTATTGTGCTACTCTCCTTATATTTTATTCTCATTATTGCTGTGCTTATTTATCATTATCTGCATGCTACTATTATTATTACTATCAGTAATACTAATTACACCTTTCATTGATATTACTTGCTTAGAAGTTCTCTTCTATGGCTTTAGTGCAATCCTCTGCAGTTCCTGGGCATCTGAAGAGCTCCAAATGCTGCATGATTTCTCTCTCAGGATCTCTTATTCTCCACTCCTGCATAATCTGGTGGCCAGTGGTGACCTCCTTTTGATGCTGACTACATTCTGTTGCACCACTATTATATGCTGCTGACTTTGCTGTCACACTCATATACTGTAGATCCAGCTTCATGCTAAAGAGTAATGTGAAAAGACCTCAAGCTGTTGCTGCTGTCAATGGGCAGTCGGACGCAAAGAGACTGGCCATTGCCTTTGGCAGAGTCACTCGCATGAATGACATTGCCGGGGGGATCAAGCCTATGTCTGCCCAGCTGGCAAACTGAAAAGTAGAGTTGCCACTTGTGAGCATGATCTGAACAGACTGCCCCCTGAGGCCCAGCAGGCTTCATGAGAAGTGCCTAACGCCCCCCCACCACTGTGGCAGAACCTATGCCTGCCATCACTTCTGCAGCTCCACTGCCCCAGTCTTCCAGCTTGTTCAGGGCTTGGTGGTGGTTATAAAGCCGACTACTGTTCAAGCAACTGTCCTATCAGCATTGATGAGCTCCACACCACCCTCTCAACCTGGTATTGAAGACACCTATCAGCTCATTCAGGGCTTGGCTGAGGCAATTAAACCTGCTTAAATTGGCACTGTTCCAGATGGAGCCTCTACTTCTGCATGGGCAACTTTCATTCCTTACAAAACACTATCCTCTGCAAGTGGGGCTGTCGCAGCTCTGCCCACTCCCTCATGATGATGAGACCGCCCCATTATGAGCCCAGCAGAGGTTGGCTCTTCGCTGAGGCTTCATCTCCTTCATTGGTTCTGCCCACAGTCAGAACAGCAACAGTTAACCCACCGTTGCCTGCACTGCCTCTCCTACTTCTGCACCACCTCCCCCTCTTCCTGAGCACTCGACTCAATGTAATCCATAGGGGTCTGTGCCACAGTGCCACTGGGAGGCCACCTCCTACCTGCCACCAAGGGCTGATACATTGAGGTTTTCTCCCTACTCTTCCACGATCCAGAACCTAGAGTTTTGTTGAAAGATGGAGTTCTGTTGAATCTTCCAAGGAAATTGTTTAAGTGCCCCAAGGTTGAAAGAAACTTTAAAAATTGGTTGGCAATTTGGACCATTTACACAGGTGTGGTATTTGAGATATAGCCCCACAAGTGCTCTGCTCTGATTAAGTACCAGGACATCATTCTCAGGGCCTACACTGGTTCCAAAGGATCTGTCTGGTTGCAATATGATAAGCAATTTTGTATGAGAGCTGCTCTGGACCCCTCTCTTCCCTGGGACCACAAGCGGGAAGAACTGTGATCTGACATAATGATTGGTTCCTGAGCCTCCCCTTCCAATTGTTGCAACAACAGCTTTCTGTTGCTTGGAACCCAGTCAAAAGGGATATATGCGAGGCCTGCATCAACCAACAAGAAGGGCATTCTTGTCTTCTAGGACTTCAGTGCAGGAAAGTGCAAGAGGGAGACATGAAAATATAATCACCAATGTGGGACCTGTGGAGGTTAGCATTCCAGTGCATCCTGTTTTTGAAGTAAGCATTCAGGGTGCCACAGTGGGTCCAAATCAGGGAGGCAAAGGCCTCAACTCCAATTGAGCTCTTGGTTCTTGCTTCAGGATTGGTACTTTATCCCAGCCATGCCAGCACCAGCTACATTCCAGACAGTTTCACATATGGCTTTAGGATTCCCTATGCCAGTAAGTGCACCTATTCTTCTACACCTTTTGGTCTGTTACCAGCCTACATTACATTGTGAGGGGAAAACTTGCTAAGGAACTGAATGAATGCTGGATATCAGGCTCTCACAAGGAACTGTCTCTCCCTAATTTGCAGTTATCACCACTGGGAGAGATCACTAAGAAGATGCCTGAAGAGTATTAGCTTATACATAATCCTTCTTTCCCTAAGAGGACTTCTGTTAATGATGCCATTGACCCAGCCCTATATGTACCCTTTGATGCAGCAGTTGCTACAATTTGGGCTTCAGGCCCAGGAGCATTACTGGCAAAGTGTGACATTAAATCTGCATTCTGCCTCTTGCCAGCTCACCCTGAGGATTTTGATCTCTTGGAAGAATGGAAGTGGGGAAGCCCCCGAGAAACCCAAACCCAGAACCAAAATCAAATGGACACTGGAATGCCAGGGGGCTTTTGACGAACTGAAACGTTTCTCAAATTCAGTTCAGAGACCATTTTAAAACATGCTGATCACACTAGTCCATTTGCAGTTCAAGCTGATGAAAGTAATTCAGCCATGGAAGCAGTGCTACTGCAGAAAGATGAGGAGGGCAAGTTAAGACCATCAAAAGAAAAAAGAAAAAAAAATGACAAGGCAGATGTCAATTAGTCAGTTTGGGAAAAAGAGATGGCCATCATAAAAAAGCCCCTACAGACTTGGAAACATTTGTTGGAAAGAGCTTCATGCCCCTTCAAGGTCTGGACTGATAATTGTAACCTAGTAGCAGTACACATATATACATACACATACACCGCAGGCTGGGTCCAAAACAGGAGCAATGGGCTAAATTTTTCTACAAGTTTAAATTCATTATGATACAGTTGTCCAGGAACAAGAATTTCTTGGTGGACACATTATCCTGATTTCCCCAGCATGAATGCCAAAGACCAGAAATAACTGACACTGCAATTGGCAGTAATGGCCAGAAACAAGCAAACCCAAGGCAATTCTCAGCTCCTGGAGGTCTCAGAAACCCTCTCAGAGAAACTTTAAGAAGCTATCAAACAAGACAGCTTGTTCAAGGACCATGATCCACCAGAATGGAGCATGGCGGAAAGGGAGAAAATAATACACATCTGAAGTGCTGCAGACCCAAATCCTTCACTGATGTCACGATGTGAAATTTCAGGGTACTTTGGGTTGGTCAAACATTGTACCTGGTCAACAGAGAATACTGGTGGCCTAAATTGTGAGAGGATGTGGAGACGTATGTGCAAGGCTGCCCCATGTGTACATGGATCAAACAAGTGGAGGAAAAGTCAAGAGGACTGTTACAGCTATCACCTACCCCTATCCATGGGCACACATTAGCATGGGCTTTATCACTATCTCTCTGAGAGTAATCAAAAGACCTAAATAAGAGTGGTCACAGTTTTCACAACAGTTGTGTTTCATACCCTGCAAGTCATTGCCCATAGTCATGCAACTAAGCAAAGTATTTCTTCTGCAACAATTGTACAGATCACACAGGCTGCCTTTAAAGATAATCACCGATCACAGTACTCAATTCATATCACAGTTTTGGAAGGCATTTCTAAGACTGTTAGGGGTGGAAGAGGGGATGGGCATGGTTTATCACCTTGAGACGGATGGCCAAACCAAGAGAGTGAATCAGGTGCTGAAACAGGATTTGTGCTGCTATGGTAACTATCAGCAAAATGATTGGGACAGTTTGCTTCTGTTTGCAGATATGGCATATAAAATACAGTGCATCCAGGTACTGGGTATATGTCATTTGAGACCGTGTATGGACAAACATTAAAACACTTGTTCCCCTAGAGATCATCCAAACTGACCCCCAGCCACTGGCCGATTAGACAAATAAAATTCAATCTGCTCTAGATTACGCTAAAGCCACATAATTAAAAACAAGAAGATTGTAAATGGAGAGAGGAGTGGGACATCAAACCAGGAAGCAAGGTATATTTATTGAAAAAGTTTCTAAAGTGCCCACCGCCTTTCCGAAATTGGGTCCGAAGTGTGTGGGGCCATTTAAGGCTTGCAGACTAATCAACACAATCACCACAGAATTGGAACTGCCTAAATCTTACAAGCAAATCCACCATGTGTTTCATTTCAGCCTATTCAAACCTGTGGCAAAGTCAGACAAATGACGACTGAGGTCAGAGCCATCTGCCACCCTATCAAGGTGGGACAATGGTGAAATCTAGCTCTATTCAGCTGTTCATTTTATGACAATCCTCTCATCAGGCAAAAAGGAAATGGGAATAGTTGTGACACCTTCCACCCTTCACAGTTCTTACTACCCTCAGTCTACATGCTGGGAATGGGTGCTGTTTGTAAAGAATCTTAGAGTTGGAAGTGACCACAAGGGCCATCTAGTCTATCCCTTGTCCATGCAGCAACACACAACAAAAGCATACCTGGAAGGTATTCATCCAACATTTGTTTAAAGACCCCCAAAGATGAGGAGTCTACTACCCCTCCTGAGGCAATCTATTCCGCTATTGAACAGCTCTTGCTGTAAAAAAAAAGTTCTTAATGTTTAAGTGGAGTCTCATCTTGTAATTTGAATCCATAGAAGAGCCCCCTCTGTACACTACTCACTTGATATGCAAGCATGCTGAATGAACATGTGAAGAGGAGAGCACGCTAGACCCTTTAATTCTGTCTCTCTCCTCAGAAAGCAAGTAATAAGTCTTAATGGGTGCCCTTCCTGTACAGATGGACGCTCTCCACATGAATGAGATGCCCCAAGTAAGGGTCAGCAATTGCGTGGAGAGCATCCACACAGAGAAGGATCTCTTCTGTTCAGACATTGCCCTCCGTGTGATGGAACTATAGAGAGGTGCACGTGGGGATAGCAGCACACTTCCCTCTTTGTGTGTTCATTCAACATGCTTCCTGAAGTGAACAGAGCTTATCTTTGGAAGCCCTCTTGGGACTTTAGAATCCTTGGAAAATTAAGGAAACAGAGGCAATTGGGACATCAGGGATGCTGCTTAGCACACTTTACCCCCACCTCAACTCAGCAAGGTTAGTAATTAAAGGTAATTTAAAAAGTAGGAAATACTACTTCCTCTACCAGATCTTATTTATCTCCATTCTGCTATCCTTGTATATTTTTAAAACACATGCACATGTACGTACAGAAGATTCCAAACTGCTGAAGGGAGGGGACATTAGGTGCAATTTCCCTCTATGCTGCCAAATAAAACTCTATCCCTATACTGTTCCCAGAGGCTACAGAAATGGTTCAGAACTAATCATAAGTTGGCCTGACTGCCTCAGTTGTCTAGTGCTAACAGGGAGGAGAAAGAAGATGCTGCAGAAGTCAGAGGTGGTAGCATGGACGTACAAATTTGGAAGAGTAAGTAAGTAAGAGTAAGGGGAGAGAGGGAGAGGGAGCAGCAGCATTGCTGCTTTGAATGTGTGTGTGTGTGTGAGAGAGAGAGTGTGTGTGTAAGGGTGAGAAGAAAGAAAAGAAAGACAGAAAGAAAGAGAAAGAAAGAAAGAAAGAAAGAAAGAAAGAAAGAAAGAAAGAAAGAAAGAAAGACATCTGCTAGGAATGAGCAGTTATCTCCTGCCTGATAGGATGCTTGCAGTCCGCAAACTGGAGCCTAAGCTCTGGGTTGTGACTTCTGGCCTCTGCATTTATCTATCTATCTATCCATCCATCTATCTATCTATCTATCCAGCCATCCTCACCTGCATGGCTCATTCTTAATTATTGCTGGTTTGACTGAGAGTAGTTGTTCATTATTTACAATCAAGTAAGGGTTTGGTTTGATCTGGTCTGGTTTGGTTTGGTTTTTGGTTTGTCTGGAGTTTTGTGGGGGGTTTTGTACTGATTAGAACCGCCATTTTTCCAGATGGGTTAGCATAATCAGTTTAGTATCTATCTCCACATGGTAGCAGAGGATTTTCAACACTCTCTAGCATACTTTCCAACCCTCCAATCTTCTCCCCGCCCAGTTACTAGTTGTAGTATACTAATGCTGCCCGGAACTGTACCTAATACCGCCAAATGAGTCTTTGATAACTTTTGTTTTTATGTCTCCCAACACTTCCGGAATCTTATCAGCAGTACCATAGAAAGCCATCGCCCATTTTGCTGCTCTTTTTAACCTTGCAAATCTTAGTAGCAATGTATTAACTCTCTCCTATTTTTCTGCCTCCCTGCCCCCATGTCTCAGAAGTCTTAGCAACAGTACTTAGGAGAGTTCTCTCCTGTTTCCTACTCCTTTAAAAATTATTTCCCAGTGGAGGTTGTGCCAGTCCCCCTTTATGCTTCTAAAGCAACCCCAAGCTTAAAATTTTCCACAGGAACATAGATAAGAACCAAAAAACAGCCAGTCAAATTTTACAATACCTATTGTGATTTCCTTATGAGTTATGGCCAGCCCCCCACTGTAATTTGGACCCATGACTAAAAACACTCCATTGGTTTTGAGGCATCTAGCATGAAGTCGTAATGAGCTGTGGCTGCCACAGATATGGGCATTTTATTATTATCAAAAGAAAAATCAACTAGGTATATCAAGGCAGTAGGCAGTGTATGTCAATTCTCAGCACTTTAAACTTACTCAGCAATTTTTAGATTGTGATTTTCAAGTTCATTTTTAAATTCATTTTTATAAACAATAAACTTTTTCAGTATATATCAGTGTAACCTTTTTTAATGCAACTGACATTAACTAAAGGGGTACTTCCAATGCCCCTTGAATAAAAGAAGTCTGCCCTCCTACTCTCAAAGCTTGTAAAATAAAAGATGCTGAGTTTCAGTCTTTTCCTAATCACTGCTTTCATGTATTTGGCAACAAAGGTGACATTATAAATGGACCTGCTCACACACATGATCACAGTATTTGCCCTATTACTGGATAGTCAGAAGTAAACCTGCTACAATTAAATTAAATGTCAAATATTCCACCTTTAGTTATATTTTTTAAAATGTCTTTACTAATACTCCCTGTGTTCCAGGGCAGAGCCCAGTCATTTAAACAGATGCTTGGAAGAGTGAGACAAGTGGCTGAAGGGGAAGAAGGAAAGAAGCTCGGGTGTACGTTACAGTGCTGCAGACCTCTTGAAGGCACTAGTACTTCTTTCCCTAGAAAAAGGTGATGTGAAGCTCCAGATAGTTCAGAGTCATTCTAATTACAGAGAAGGGTGAACTGGAATTGATGCTGAAATATTTAACAGTATTCAGTGACGTAATAATATCTCTGGGAACGAGAACATTCCATATCTGACCTGACACTTCTTGAAAGCATTCCTGCAGTTGCAACATGGTATAACAACCTCCTGAAGTTACCTTGGGAGATGTTGGTTGCTGTTGTGGCTACTGCTGCGTTTGGTGCCAGAGCATTCAGCTAGGACTGGGGAGGCGGAGGTTCAAATCCCTGCTCTGCCCACTGGATGACCTTGGGCCAGCTTCAAAGGGTTGTTGTGAGGATAAAAAATGGGGAGGAAAGCCACCTAGGCTATCCTGACATCCTCAAAGCAAGGGCAGAATATATATATAAGGAATAAAAAGGCCCCAAAGTGGCATCCATTTGGGTTTGATGCTGTGTAGAACAGCAAATGTCTTTTTTTAACGAGCATGGGTTTGGACTTAATAAAAATGCATCTACTTTGAAATTATATTACACATTTTACATATCTCTATGTATCTATCTGAATGTACTTTTTTTCCCCCAACTTTTTTTTTTAAATTGGGTTTTACTGAAGGGCCAGAATCTCTGTATCCTAAGTGACACTCTGAGGGCGCCCGGGGCAGATATTATGTTGTAAGCCTCGCATCCCATACACAAAGGTGGAGGAGGCCCTAACAAGCAGTGTGGCAGGGTTGAGGGCCAGGGTGGCCTTGCTTTAGAGTGGCCCCGGGGAAATTGCCCCAGTTGTCCCCGCTGGAAGCCTTGGCCTGGGATACTCAACTTCTATATCTGTCCATCAGATTGCATATTTCATCACTTAATGATTACAAGCACTATGTGATTACTTGGATATGTGAATAAGCTATTACAAGAAAAAACCTTCCACTTTGCTGACTTACCAGCTTTTTAGTAGTGTTAATTCACTAATTCAACTGTTACTTTTAAAGTGCATGATAGCTGGAGTCTGTGTGAATCAAGTTACACATACTACCTTTTCTAACCTCTATGCTTCATATTTGATATACTACAAAGATAAATTTTTCATATCACATTTCATAGTTTTCACATGCAGATGGGTGTGATGTTAAAGACGTCTAAGATGTGATCCTTCTTTCTTTTCTCTTTTATCCTCAGAGCTCTGCTTCCTCTAGAACACAACTCAAAAGAGAAAGCATTTTTGTGGCATGACTGGCACTCAAAAGTTAGGGCACGGCATTGTAAATAATAAATACTAGGGCAAACAGTAGGAGAGAAAGCAAACAAGAACAATTTAAAAAAAGAACATGTTTCTAATATCAGCTGAGAAACAAAAGGACAGAGCTAAAACACAAAAAAAGTACCCAGGCTGTTAAAATCAGTCCTGCCAGGCAGCAGGAGCATTTTGTGTGTTAAACAAAAGTCCTGCTGACTGGAGAGAGCTAAGATACTTCAGTTTCTCACCTACCTTTACAAACAGCTCGATTTCAGGGTCCTTTCCTTCTCCATTAGCAGGAGATGTGTCTGTCATTTTTGACCTTCACAAGCAAGGTGGTGCTCCCCTTACACCACAAAGCAACAGAAGGTTCCAGTTCGACTGCTGTATGCTGCTATAAAGAGTATTTGCAATGCTTTCTTCCCCTCCTATAAACCATCACTTTGCTGGTTTTAAAAACTTCTTTTAGCAGAAAAAAATAAATGTAAAGTGGCTTTTTTAAGTGTAATTTTTTTCGAAGAAAAAAAGGAACAGGCAAGGAGAAAGCGTTACCATTTATAACGGTCCATAGAAGCAACAAGTGTTACGGGTGCAGGGCTGTGTTATGTTTCAGCGCTCACGCTGCCAGCCCAAAATAGCCCAGTCAGGGCGAAAGAGGAGGGCGGAGCCAACTCACAGGGGAGGAGGCGCTATGACTGCCTCGAGGAAAAGTAGGTTTTGGGGAAACCTCTCTTTCCGTTATCTGTCAGTTCGGCATCCTTCCACTCAGAGCTTTTGCAGAACACTATGAGAGCTTTCCTTTTATCTTTCTCTCCCCCCCCCCGAGAAGCATGGTTTTTTGGTTAAAAACATATTAAGGTGAACTGAAGAGTGGCTTTAGTTGTTGTGAACGCTCAGCATTTTACTGGCTTGCAAAGCAGAAAAGATATGACGGGTCTCCTGTTTACCTATCAAGTGACAGTAACTACACACACTACCAGCAACACCTTTTCGGCAAAGTAACATATACAACTGGTTAGGTAGTGGGGAAAAGGACAGTGCACTTGTTGGCAACTAGGCTTCCTTCCATGCTCTCTTTTCTGGCATTCCCACCGGTAGGCGGCTCGCTGTACAACCAAGTTTCTTCAGCACTCAGCAAGCGAAACAAAGGGTGAAATGAAAGGTGAAAGAGTTCTGGTTTGCATACGTTCCAGATGTCTGTTACCCCAGATACTTTCGTTTTAATTTGGCATTCATCACTGTTCACTCTGGGGGGGGGGATGCAGCATTCGCCAAATACACTGATTGCTAGCAGTCCACATATTTAAAAACCTCATCCTCAGGCTCAAGAAAGGAGTACTTAGCGGGGTGAGGTAAACAATTCAAATGAATGTTATACCTAGAATTGTTTCAAGTTATTCATGGAATTCCTTTCCTTATACCTTGCAAGGATTTTCAAAAACTGAATGCATTGTTTAGGGAATTTGTGGGGGGAGGGCTCATCTCCTACAAACCAGCGGGGGGGGGGTTGGCCTTCCAGATCTTACATACCGCCAGGCATACCCCTTATCTTGTATTTTTAGACATATCCATTTAAAGTAAGCAATCCGTCATGATCAGCCTCGGAGTCTTCATTTCTGGCACTTCTGTTCATAAGGTCAGTATCTGGTTCTCATTTTATTAAAAAAAAAGGGGGGGTAGCATTTTGACAATTATTTCAGCAGTTAGAACTGTGTGGCAAATATTGTCTAGTCAATTGGAATTTGACACATACACTCAGGTCAAATTCACTTTATGGGGGAATCCAGATTTGAAAACTGGAAAGGAATTGTTTTTATGGAAAATGTGGTCCAACAATGGATTATTACCTTAGATACTCTGGTGTTGATTATGAGTTTTTGTCTTTTTCAATTTTGTTAGAGCAGATTAAACTACTTTCCCCAACTAAATGGCAATATATAAAATTTAAACACTTGTTACAACCCAGATCTGGCCCTGCAGCTTTAAGTGCTTCCAGATTCCCTTAATATTAGAAACATTAATTAAGGCCAAATAAGTATCTAAACCAATATATATATATATATATATAAAATATATATTAAATATATATTAAGTATTTAAATTATATATTACATATATTTATATTTATATATATTATTTATATACAGATATATATATATATAATATATATTAAATATTAAATATATATTAAATATATATTATGTATTTAAATTATATATTACATATATTTATTTACATACATATATATAAGTATGTGAATTTCTGTAATTTATAGATACATGTGATAAGTGAGATTTATAACAAGAATGGAATAGCAAATTGAATATTCAGTTCTAACTACTCAATGGCCATTGGTTTTAACATCTACAGCTTGTACAGATGACTATAGATCTCTGACTACATCTTATACAACATTCATTGCTCTTTCAGCTATATTGTTCACCATAAAGTCTATTTAAGAAAGAGCTTTCTAAATCAGCAAATTGTTAGAGATGCAATACTGATAATACTTCCTTAATGCATATGTTTTGGAGTTGTCCTATGGTAGCTACATTTTGGGAGGAAGTAATCATATGAGTAAATTTGGTTTTGAAAGCTCATTGATATTCAGGGACATGTATTTTTCCCTTTGATTGTTTCTTGGAAATTAACAAATGGGCAATGGAAGGGGATTTCTTGCATCCTTTTTACTGCGAAAAGATTGATATATCTGTACCAAAAAGATAAGTCTTCTCCAACCTTCTATCTGATGGCTAGCATATCTGTTACCACGGCATTCTGGTCTGGTTTTCTGGTGAACTAAGATATCATTTTGATATCATAATTCGGCCTTTTTCCTGCCATCAGCCGAGTGTTTGTTAGGCGCTGCCGGACAAGCGCGACGCTAGGCATGGGTGATAGTTGTAACCAGATATAGCCAGTTCCACTTCAGGGGGTAGCCACCCGAAACAGACACCTTGATTAACTCTTTGCCTATGAAAGCACCCTGGCAAACCAGGCACTTAACGGCCGAGCTAGCCACATCTGCATACCAGCTATACCATTGTCAATTCGGTTCATAACTCAATCATGCAAATTCCGACCTTTCAGAGCCTTTGTCCTCAGACCAAAACTCATTGTTCTCTTGCAAAAACCAGACTAGCCTGCAGTCATTCTTTCCCTATAAAAGTTGCCCCACTTTGAGAGCTCTTCGGAACTCTCGTCGGACCAAGCTGAGCTGAAATCACGAAGTTGAAATCACTCGAAGTTCCTCTTGGATCTTCGCCTTCGCCTCGCTGCCGCTCGGCTCCACAGATTCCCCTCGGTCTCCACACCGGGTTTCCTTCCTTCTCTCCAATTGGTGTCTCCAGGACTTCGGACAGGTGGCGTATTGCTTATTTCTCTAAAACTCTCTTTCTTTCCTCTCTAGTTAGGTGTGTTTGAGTTTTATTATCTTCTTTGCTTAATAAAAACTGTTAGCATTTTAAACTGCTTAACTCCTCACTGACCTGAACCGGTATACATAGGATAAAAGGTCTTGCTGTGTTGCCCTGCCTCTCGTTAGCCAAGAGAGTGCTCCAGCTAATTTTCCCCATTTTACTTGTTGTGTTTTGGTATTCGGATGCCCCTCTCGGGACCCCCAGTTTACAGGGTAACATATCTAACACTTGCAACATTTGAAAGAATGATATATAAATGAAATTTACAAATGAAGGTATATTTAGACATTTGGTCAGCTTCTATAGAAACTTACAACTATAGTCAGTCCTCCATATCTGCAGATTCTCTATCCACAGATTCGACCAACCATGGCTTGAAAATATTCCACTCCCCACAAAAAAATCCAAAAACCAAACTTGGATTTTGTCATCATATATAAGGGACACCATTTTACTATACCATTGTACATAATGGGACTTGACCATCCATTAATTTTGGTATCCACAGGGGTCTTGGAACCAAACCTTAATGGTCCACTGTAATGTGATTTTATTTTGGAACATTATTGAATGTAACTGAGATCCCTTTTGAATGTAATTTTTTTTAAAAAAGGAGTGCTGTGGGAGAGCACTCTGGCAGGGTTGTCTTTGGTTTGCATGTATTCCACTCCTCAAGACCCTCATTGTGGCCCTATAGCATCCCTGGGTCCCCTCACACCCAACCACTCCAAATATCTTCCTTTTCCTTTTCCTCTTGCCTGGAAGTGTACCCTTCAAATTGGAACATTTTGCACTCTCATCTCTCACCTGAAGATGCTCCATGAAAACTGGAGACTCAGGACTAAGTTCTGAGATGTAGGAACCCTACTCCTAGGCCTAAAGCACAGCAAACAATTTCAGAAGAAAATCAGCATGTGTTTTATTGATTCCAGCAAAGTCTTTGGCAGTATAGATCATGAAAATCTATGGATCCCTCTAGAAGAAATGGGAACGCCATTATATTTGATTGTTCTAGGCTCTAACCCATCCTCTGGAAAAATTGGCCACTGTCAGGGAACAATATGGTGAAATGGAATATTTTTCAGGTGGCAATGGGGTCAAATAAGCCTGCATTTTATTCCCCTAGTACTTTAATTTATGTTCAGGATATATGATATAGAAAGCATGTTTAGATTTAGAGAAAAGAGATGTACAAAAATGGATGAAGAAAAAATAAGTCATTTAAGACATGCAGATGAGATCATCTTACTAGCAGAAAATAGCAAAGACTTGGAATGGCTATTGATGAAAGTTAAGGAAAAAGGTGCAAAAGCAAGGTCACGGCTGAATATCAAGGAAACAAAAAAAAAAATCACGACCACAGATAGTTTATATAACATTAAAGGGGATGATGAAGTTAAAAGGTTTTTTACACCTTGGCTCAGCCTTTGATCAAAATGGAGACTGTGGTCAAGAAATCTAAAGGCAGCTACAAAAACAACCTCAAAGGTAAAGTAAGAATCACAATATTTTTGATTTCTGTGCATGGTGGTAAAAGCTGGACATTGAAGAAAATTGAAAGGACAAAAATATCAGTTCACCTGAAATGTAGAAGGTACCAGGGACCAGCAAAGAAGAAATTAATGCCAATTAGATGCCAACATTCAATTAAACTGAGGCTATTGTACATTGGATATATCAAAGGACAACTTGACTTATTGAAAAAGACAATAATGCTTGATACAGTGGAAGGCAGTAGGAAGAGAGGAAGATTGCATTACTAATAGATTGACTTAATCATGATAGCCACGGCCCTGAAGTTGCAAGACCTGACCTGGGCTCTTGGAGATATCTCATTCACAGGGTCACCATAAGTCAAAATCAACATGACAGCAAATTGCACCAATTACTCGGGGCTGGAACAGCATGGGACAAGGGCATACCTCTAGACAATAAGTGAGGGCATTTTCAGTATGAAAAAAAGCCCAGTGGAAATGACCCATGCCTAACATACAATGTCCTCCAGTGTTCTATTTAGTCCCAATGATATTCAACATCTACATAAGACCACTGAAGGAGGTCATTCAGAGGGGATGATACCAAACTGAGTCTTTCTTTTCCATCACATTCCGAGGAAGCTGTCAGGGTCCTGAAATGTTGACTGAAGATGGTAATGGACTCACAGCGGGTTAACAAACTGAATTCAGTGAAGACAGATGTGTATATGGGCAACAGAGATAACCTAGGGATTGTTGGATGGTGAAGCACCCATCTTGAAAACACAGTTTTGTAATTTGACCCCCCACACACACATACACACACACACACACAGGCCAAACTTCACCTTGGAAGGTCAGGTCTTGACTGTGACAAGGAGCACCTTTGTCCAGCCAATGCCCATTCCTGGAGAATTCAATTCTGATCAGAGTGGTATACGCACTGTATCTGGATACATTTTCATAGAGTATATCAGGGTAATTACAATGAACCAGAAAAAACTGCATTTTGAATGGTATCTTGAAACTGTAATTGGTCGAGAATGAAGTGACTTGTTTGTGGACATGTATAGATGGTATGTGACTCCCTTGTTGAAATGGCTGTATTGGCTGACAATTTGAACTTGAAAACTGTACTGGGAAACACTTTAATTTTAAAACATTGTTGATTTAAAGGCTTTTAAATGTTTTAAATGTTTAAAAAATATTGTTGATTTATGATCCTGATTTTGTCTGCCTGCAACTAGGCTATGGAATTCCTTTCCACAATAAGTCTCTCTTACTTTCCCATTGACCTTCTGGAAGTTGATAAAGTTGTTGCGTACCTTCAAGTCATTTCTGATTTATGGCGACCCTAAGGCAAACCTATCACAAGGTTTTCTTGGTAAGATTTCCCCTCCTCTGAAGCTGAGAGAATGTAACTCACCTAAGGTTACCCAGGTTAGCATGGGCAAGCAGGAATTCAACCCTGGCCTCCAGAGTCATAGTCCAACACTCAAACCACTACAACATGCTTACTCTCAAAGACATAGGGAACGTGATTTTTAATTTCTTGTTTGCAATTATTTTAACTATTTTGAGCACCCTTGTATTTCTATTCTATATTGCTATATTTGTGTTCAATTTTTTATGCTTATAACAGTAAACTTGTTTTTAATCACACAATGTATTATTTCTGTAGTGAGCCTCTTTGAGCTTCCAGAAGAAAAATATGGTGTAAAATTTTAAAATAAACACATTAGACATTTAATTGGAGAATACAATATTTGTTTGCAAGTAATACAGATTGTACACATAACTGGAATGCAAGAATGTGCCAAATTAAAAAAAAATCTGAATCAAACTGTATCAGTATCTTCTCTGATCAATGCAAGATGCCCTCTCCTTAGATTTGTTTTATTGTCACTTGCTCAACATAAGCAAGAAAATAGCTTATTTTAATCCTAAATGAACACATCCAAATGGCTCTCCACTTCTGCAGGTTTGACTTTCACAGATTCGATTACAGTCCTCCCTCCACATTCATGGGTTTGACCTTTGCAATTTGATTATTCATGAGGCATGTGCTTGCCTCCCCCAATTTTTCTCGTCCCATCCCTTGCATTCCTCACCCCAGGATTGCGAGGCTTGTGTTTAAAATGGAGGTGTTTTTCCTTTTGGGTGAGCAAAGCTCCTTCCCATTGCTAAAGGTGTGACCTCTCTGTCATGTGGTTGCACATTCTGCTGTGTATTGGCTGCTGATTGGTCAGGTGCTCCTTTCTCAAGATGGCTACCAGAAGTAATTAGAACTCCAGTACTCCCCTCTTCTCTGTCTGAAGAGAAAGTACTGGTAAGCCTTTTAGGTTGTCTTTTTCATTCCCCCCCCCTCCATACTAGGGCCAGAGGCAAAGGAAAAGGAGGGAGATTGCAGGGGAGTTATTACCATTTTTTCCACTTTCATGAGGGTTCTGTTCCTCTAACTCTTGTGAATGTGGAAGGGCTACTGTATTTATGAGTTTTTTCCAATCCCTGCTCCCCCCGCCTCAGGCACTTCTTTTCCAGGGGAACCTTCCTTTTTGGCAGCTCTGATCAGGCTGTGCAGCCCTTTTAAAACCTGCCCCTGCCCCTAGTCTTCCCTCCTCTTCCTCTTCTTCCTCCTCCTCCTCCACCAGCAGCCGCAGCAGCCGCAGCCACCACTGCTTGGCCAGCCAAGGACAGATAGCAGCCTGATTTCTCAACACCACAAACCATCTCCCAATCCCACCCCATACCCAAGGAAGGAGATGGGTGAGAGAGAGGAAGTACAGGGCCACTATGCCTCAGTCCCCTTCCCACAGACACGCATGCACATTTTGATATTCGCAATGTTTCCATTTTTGCAAGAGTCCTGGGGCCCTAACCCTAGCAAATGCGGAGTGCTGACTGTATTTCAGTCTGCTGAACTGGAATGTCTTTCAGTGCTTTACTGGTATTACTTTTAACAAAAATTTGTATTAACAGAAGTGCATAGGTCAAGATGCTTGCGGGGGACTGTGTAATGTTCAAATAACAAGCTTATTTTTGAAAGACAATTTTAATTTAACTGTAGTGCTGACTTAGAAGATTTTTTTTAAAATGCTAACAGTTATGTTGTCAAGTTCCTCCCTCAGTTAGTTAACCTGAGCAAAATGAAGTACCTCCCTGTAATGTACAGTACTGAATACTTCAGATCTCTGGAAAGAAAAAGGCTTTCTAGAAAATGTTCAATGCCTTGAAGAGGGAAGGGGACGAGAGTCTGGTTTTAGTAACTGTAAAGAAATTACTCAGATGATCCATCTAAAATGAAAACATACAAGTGATCATTTAGTTGGTAATGTATTTAGAAGATTGCCATTCATATTGTAACTTAGAACTTGCTTTCAAGTGTGTTTAAGGCTGGAGTTTTAATAACCCTAATGCTATTTATATAGATTCAGAGGGATTTTAGTAACACTTGCAAGCATTTTTAAGTCTTTGGTCCAATTTTGTTCATGGTGAATTATATGAACTGATGTTTTCCTGAATTTGCCCAGGTGGGTCTAGGTGTTCCACAATAACCCAGAGACAGAAAACACATGAGGTAGAATATTTGCTTTGAGAAGCTGACAGTCCTCTTTTTATCACAAAAAAAGGAACAAACACAAGTTTGTGATTTAAAATACTATTGTTTCGAATTCAAAACTATAGAAATACTATTTTGGATTTCACAAATTAGAAACTGAAAAGAAGTTCTAAATAAAAACCGGCTATTTTTATTTAGTTGCAAGAAGACCTAACATTAATAGTATTGCAGGATAATTTTCTATACCAGTAACGAGTCTCTGCTGATGGAAATGTCTCCCAATGAAGGGGCATTTAAAATGTCAGGCAACCAGAACATGCCTCCTCAGTTCTGCAGTGACCTGTGCATACAAATTTCCCACATGAGAGGTACTATTTCCTGTTTTCCTGATCTGCTGCCCTACCACTTTAAAAGTGGGCAGGGGGAACACAACTTAGTCTATCAAAAAATGCCATGTAGGTCTTTGGTAAGCAAATTTGCCAGTTTTAAGTTGGTGAAAGAATGTACCTGATTACGTTTTGTCCAGTACGGAAAGATTGCATCACAGTAGGTTTCCAACAGTGTTTCAAGCTACTACCCTGGTAAAGCTTTCCAGTTCAGAATATATAGCATCTTAGCAGCTCCACACTGTAATGCCCTATTTTCATTGTTTATGTGTCATATAATTTTAGAATGGACATTTACCTCTCAAAGCAATCAACCATTGTTCAGCAGTGGTTGGATGAATCCCTAGTGTGTACCATGTTTGAAGCTTCTCAACCAATACAATTCATATGTCCCAAAAGGCAGCCAGTTAAACCAGGGGCTTTCTTCAGTTCAGAGGTTTCTAACTCTGTTTGTTGGAATCCTTCTTCAGACCTGAATGTTCCCAAATTATGTTTCTGGCTGCTCAAGACTAAACGGTCTCTAGATGTCTACGCTAGACCTTTGCATCCTTGCTGTTTGTGACATCAGTATATCTACTCTGTTCCTTCTTAAATGAGATCAGGTAAGTGTACACTTGCTGACCTTCCACCTCTAAGTCCCCTGCCCCTCGCATGGCTGTAACTATGTCTTCCATTGTACCTGGAAGCACTTCCAAGGGTGCTTCAACCACTCTCCAACTTTACTTTATCTGACAAAGGCTATAAGGAAACATTATCTGAGCAGCACTCAGCAGGCAGAACACCATCTTCCCCTTCAGATGTGCAGAGTTACTTTGAAAGAGCTGTTCCTAAGTTTCCTCTGAAATATATAATGATTTCATTGCAATGGAAGATTGCAGAACACAATGGCTACATGTACCAAGTTGGTATTTTTCTACATCTGTAAGTGCAAACTGATTGCTCTTACACACTCCACTATGAAACAAGAATACAGTCAGTCCTCTGCATTTGTGGGTTTCACTTTTGCAGATTTGATTATTCACAGATTATTTGCTGTCACCTCTGCTGCTTCCCTGTGCCATTTTTAATAGAGTGCAAGCCTTGGGAGACTGAAAAACTGCAAACAAGGCTTGTAAATCCCTATTAAAAATGGTGTGGGGCAGCAGCAAGCCCTACCAGCCAGCCACTTCTGCCTTGGAAAGGAACCCTGATGCCTCAAGGAATCCATGGTGGGTTGAATATTGTGATCATACTTTTTTTGTGTTAAATATGGTCTGGGAAGGCCTAGAGTTATTCACGGTTTTTTCAGTTTCACAGAGGTCCTGTACCCCTAACCCTAGCGAATGTGGAGTGATGACTGTAATCTAGTTATATTTACCATTCTTAGTCATACAATCCAGAATTTGGAAATCTGTGCAATGGAACAGCCACAGAGTTAGTGTCCAGTGAAATTGATCACCCTAGGAAATCCTGGAAATTCAATGTGATGTAGTGATTTTAGCACTGGACTACACCTCTGGAGACCAGGGTTTGAATCAAGCCATGGAAACCCACTGGCTAATCTTGGGCAAGTCATACTGTCTTAGCCTCAGAGGAAGGCAGAGGCAAACCCTCCGTGAAAAATCTTGCCAAGAAACTCCCAAGATAGACAAGATTCACTGTAAGTTGGATATGACTTGAAGGCATATCACAAAAATAAAAGAAATCCAGAATGTCAGTGTTGCCTCAGCTGCAGAGCAAATGATTGCATATTCTTATCTGCACAAACAGGACTCTTTGCTATCTTAGCAAAGAAGAGGTTGTTTTTGCAGGTGGTTTCAGATTACAGTTGTCTTCCAGATTCTGTTTGGGTAGTGGAAGGGGTTGCTTCTTAAATTACTGCACACACTGTATTGTGTTTTTAGGGTAAAATAGCATAGAATGTTTTTATCCTCATGCATTGCATAAGCTGAGAGAACAGAAAAATTGGCAAAATGGTACACTCCAACTCCTGAGACTGTAATGTAAGAACAAATTTGTCAGGACTACTTTTGCCCAAAATTATTTTTGTTTATTGTTTTTCTGGAAAAAAAAGTCAGAGATGGTAGGGGGCTGGAAGGTAGTGTTACTGCAGTTTAGACCTCCTTGGGAACACCCGTAGATATCATTTTGATATCAAACCATTCGGCTTTCTTCCACCACCCCACTCCACGTGTTTGCGAGGCCACCGGACAAGCACGCAAACAGGCACGACCGATAATTGCTGGACATTCCATTCTCCAGCCAGGCAGGCCAGACACAGCCGGTTCATCGCTTCAGGGACCTCTCTGGCAAACACCTCATTACATAGGTGCAATACTAACCTGCCCTTCCTGCCCTGAGCAGGCTACTGGACAAAGGTTGTGCCGTCCACTGGCAAGTGCTGCATATTTGCATACTGGCCACACTATTGTTAATTCGGCTCTGATTCCATCATGCAAAGTTGTGACCCTTCTGAGACATTGTCTCGCACCCAAAACTCATTGTTGTCCAAAAGTAAGGCATAGCCTGCAATCGCACTTCTCCCTATAAAAACCCCTGATTCTGAGACCCTCCGTGGATCACTCAACCCACTCCAGAGTTCCATCCCGCCTTGCTGCCGTTTCAACCTCCCTTCAGCTAATCGAGCTGAGCTTCTTCTCCGCACCCCCAGCTTCTCTCCTAAGGTCCAGGACTACGAGACAGGTGCCCTCTGAAAACCTTTCTCTCTCATTCAACTTCTGATTCCGTAGTTAGCTGTGTGACTGTGGTGTCTTTAACATTTGCCTGTATTCAATAAAACATCATTTTTATTACTTTAAGCCCGTCTGGCTGCTTGACTGATCTGACCCCGTAGATGCTGGGTTGCAAGATCCTGCTAAGTTACCCTGCCTCTCACTAGCTTAAGTGAGTGCTCCAGCTAATTTTCCCTAAGGTTGTGTTTTACTGTTTGGTTATTTAGGTGTCTCTCCCAGGACCCCCCAAGAACAGGGTAATAGAGTGGTGGAGCAACGCGGGCAACCCCGGTACCCCTAATTTGAGAAGGAGTCGCGAACCTCCTCAAATCAGGCTGGTACTGGCTTAGGGAATGGTCAGCCGAGCTGTGTAGAACGCTGGTAGGCAGGCAAGTGTGTGTGTGATTTCTGTGTGTGTGAAGTAACTCTATCGGGCGGAAATCTGTTCTCCTCTCTTTCTCTGTCTTGCCCTGGGAATCACCTCCCCATCTTGGGTCTTTCATGGGCTGGGATCCTAAGTGTTGAGGTCTAGCACATTAGGAACAGTCCACACTTATACAATACTCTAGTGGCAAGGCACACGAAAAGCACTTCAGGAAGGAGAAACCCCTCTCATGCTCCTTCCACAGCCCCTTTGAGTTTTGGTTGCTAAGGTTAAAGAAGGCACAGGTGCGTCCCAGCTTCTCAATTTTCGGGTGCGTCCCAATTTGCTGGCCTACTAGGTGCGGGTGGTGATTCCTGGCCTAGCACAGGTTTAGAGGTTTAGCCCAAGGTGTAGGAAGGCGCCCCTCACCCAGAAAACCAGTCAGGGATGGTTCAATTTTGGTTCCTTGCCCCTTTTCCCCCGCTGCTTGGCCAGGCAGCGTAGTAAGTTCCAAAGTGTTTGTCTCCCCCCTTCAGGGAGGCGGAGTACTCTTGAGGGTTCCCTGGGTCTAGGTGACCTCCCTCATCCTTTTGTCCCCAGTACTGTCGAGGTGAAAAACCGGGCCTGGGTGTACAAGGGTGACTTTGTTTGGGCAGGCTGGAGATAGGTTCCCATCCCTCTTTCCTAGAATAGTTCTGCTGTGTTCATTTTCCTTCAGCTCCCCCAGGGGTCTAGGTGATCCTACCTGTCACTCCAGTTCCTGGTCCCTTTGTGTTAGGAAGTTTAGTTGCAATTGTGAAAATGGCCAAGGAGAGCCAAGCCACAGTGAAGGACTTCATGTTGGAGGAGGAAGTCAAGGGAAAGCTAGAGAGATGGGTGCTGAGTAAGGGGAAATGCCCCTGGAAGAATTCCAGCTTCCAGACAGCGGATCACTTTGCCACACTCCGGGAGATATACACCCTGGCACGTAAATCAAAGAATCCATTTGGGCCATCGAAGGATGCCTTGGCTGCTTGGGGACTTTGGCTTACGGCCAGAGATGCTAGTGCTGCCCTGGTAGAGACCAGAGAAAAGTTAACGAGTTCCAAAAAGGAGAATGCCCGGCTTCATGCCGAGATTGAGGCACTGCGTGTGGACAAAGTAACGTTTGCGTCTGTTGCGCAGGCCTCCGCACAGAAGCTTAGTGACATCACTTTACTGGTGCAAACTTGGGAAGAGAAAGCCCACGCCTTAGAGGCTGAGCTGGATCATGCCTGAGCTGCGGCCAAATTCATGGTTGGGCAGGTGAAGGAACAGCAAGAGGCTGTTAGTCACGCAGCCTGCCTTAAGCAAATCGCTGCACTGGAGAGCCAGCTCCAAACCTGTAAGGCCCTAATTTCGGCTGTGTGCCTGGAACTGCTCCCAACCTTTGCGCAGGAATTTTCTGGGGAGCCCTTGCTGGAGGATGCTCTGGCCTCCTTTCCCCTCAATCTGGACTGGAACGACCCTAAGGTCCCAGTTCATCCCGTAGACACACGGTCCATGATGAAACGGATCATCCCCCTTGGTGAAGGAAGTTCAGGCAGGGCAGAAACGCAGGAGATGCAGGTCACAGAGACCAGAGTCCCCTGGTGTGCCACCAAGACCAAGGCAATTGCGGACCAACTGGGTCCATTGACCAGGTCCACAGGGATCATGTGGTTGAACGCGGTGATACACTCTCACCCGACCACCAATGGTCAAGACCTGACCCAGCTGGCCCGACCTTGCATGTCCCCTTCAGAGCTTCCTACTCTCGAATCGGCCATGGCAGCTCGAGGCCTGGTTAGGCTCGAGGCCCACGACTGGATGAGAGAGGTAGTGAAGATCCTTTGGTCCAGACAGAGTGCGAGTGTGCTCTATATCATGGAGCAGCAGGGTCCTCGCAAGAATCCTGAGGCTTACGTGGCGCAGAAGCAACTGTTCACCATTCTGGCCGAGAAGGTCCCCCGACTGCCCACAAGTACAACTTCGACGTCGTGGAGTTCAAGACTCTGTGTACGGAGGCTTGAACCACGAAACAAAGATGGCCCTAGGTTTGGTGGATCCGGCCACGACATCTTGGGAGGATTTTGGGAACAACCTCCATCGGGTCGCGGACCTGTTACGGGAGGTTGGCTCTCTCCGACCCCCCATTAAGGCCCAAATGAGAGATGCCGGGAATTGGGAACCCATAGCCGAGGTGACATACTCGAACTATCGGCCCCATTCCCATCACAGGAAGACGGTGCCGAATTCCGTTCCACATGGGAATTGGAACTCGCGCCCAGCTCCCTGACAGGACAGCAGGCAGTGGCAGGGAAGGGCCGCCCGCAGCCAGCGAGGCAAGGCAGGGAATCCCCCACAGCAGCCCACTACCCCGAAACAGCCCTCTGACTCAAGCTCTCCCAGGGAGATGTCTGGCGGGTATGGTCCCACAGCCCAGACGTACTCCTCTGATAGAGTGAGAATCTGGGGCATGCTCAGGAGCCTCAGACTAGACATGAGCCAGTTTGATGGGAGACCCACGATCGAGCTCCTTGATGCCCTAGACAGGCAGGTACAGCTGGGAAATAGCCAGCCGGTAAGCGCCGTGACCAACGGTCCCCCTCTGGATGGATACCGCCCAGACTTAGAGCTCTCAGGACAGGGGTGCCCTCGGTCCCGGGATCTCCCCCAAAGGGTTGTGGCTCGACTGAAGCCCAACAGACGGGGTAGATCTACGGTGATGCTCCCTAACCTGAGAAGACAGGGTGAGCCCACCCCCGACGCTATCTGTTTGCCCAGATATGGCGGGGGGAGCCCAATCTAAGCCCCTCAGAAACTCCAAACACCCCAGGCACACCAAAGCCAGGCAGATTGCACCTCTTCCTGACCCAGCCCCAAGTGCGAGTCCAGCCATTTCTGAGACAGTTGTGCTTTCAGAGCACCAAGAAGGATCACACCAGGCTCAGGCTCAGGCTCAGGAGGAAACCCCCCGGAATCAGACAAGGCGCAGGATATTGCCGGCCCGTGTGAGAGCCAGGAAACAGAGAGCACACTGCCAGAAGAAACCAGCCCCATGCTTCCAAAGCTCTCCATTGTCCCTGCTCCGAGCCCCCAGCAGTTTCCCCCGAGATTTCCTTGAGGCCGTGGCCCAGACAGTTCTTCCACTTTGTGCCATCTTTCAGCGGAATCTCAAAGGAGACTGGGGATTTAAACAGCAAGAGGTTCTTGCCCAGCCAGAGTAAAGGTCAGCAACAACTCTCGCCCTGGCACTCCCTGTGGTGACACCACAACCCCCCCCCTTTCCGGCATTCCATCAGGGGAGATTTCGGCCAGTGTGAGACCTATCTGCCCCATGGAGGTGAATTTGGCTACTGCCTCCCCTCCGTACAGATGTTCTGGTGCCATCTTGTCCTTAAGGGCCACGATTGTGACCCGGGTGACTTTGAGAGGGGCCAAGCTAGTTTACGGCTCCATCTTGGTCACCATCATACCTGGAGAGGCAGTTTTCCAGGAGGCACGTGGGTCTAAGACCAGCCTCCTCTTTGATTTGGACGAAAGGGTCTCAAGCCAGGAGTGGGCACTGCCACTCTTGCAAGTAATTTCAGAGACCCACAGACAACCACATTCAAGGGAACGGAAGGGTCAGTCGGTTGATCCTGCATCGGTGGTCATCCCCGAGCCAGAAGATCCCAGTGCCCAAAGACCCAATGTAAGCTCAATGATTTGCCAGACTTCCTTATATGATAAGGAAGTACCCGCAGTTAATTTGTTCAAGACGCTTGTCTCCATATACGAGGCGTTTGACAATGGTTAAGTGGCCATTGTCTGAGTGGGATAGAGGCGGAGTGGCGACCCCTTGGATCCCCAGTTACTGTAAATAGTTCCGCCATGTAAGTAGTTGTAATAGTGGTGTTGCCTCTTTCGTTCTCTGGTTAATAAGAGGCCTGTCCGGGCCGTCAGGCTTTGGTTCTGGTCTGTTTTTGAGAGCCATTTAAACCGGTTTTCTGCCAAAACTTCATCGTCTTGGTGAAGAATTTGGTTTTATAGTCCCATTTTCATCCCAGCAGGCTTAGAGCCATTAATTTGCATTTGGTTTAAACCTTGGCTACTAATCATGTCAGTCTTATACCAATAAGCTACAGGTCGATGGCTCCAGAGAACCAGGACGACCCCGGACCTGACCATCACCCCCGGGCACCGTGTGGGGGGTGAGATCCAAAATATCACCGCTCCAGTTGGGAGCAAGGTCTAGGAGACGAACCGAGCCCTCTGATGCAGCTGTGAGACCCATGAAGGAGTGATCTAGCCACTCTCCAGCGAATTTAAAGAACTGTTTGCCGAACCCTTTGGCTCCAAGAACTTTTGCATTTGCCTTTTGGACTATTCATGTTGCCAACGCTTTGCAAGCCGGCTCCTGCAAAGAGTTAGGGTCCTCCAGCTAACTTGCCTATGAACTTGGACATTTTGTTGCTGTTCCTGCTCCGCTACCTGGATGGACTCTTGTTTTGCTCATTGGTTCCAGTACAAGACTTTTCCTGTTTCGGGGGGGGGGGGGGCAGAGACTTTTGCCTGCACCTCACCTCCCCAAGACTATGAACTCTCATTCCATCATCCACATTGAACTGCTCGCTCCTTGGATTGCCTCTCATTGCCATGCCCTGCATTGGATTTACAGTCTTTCATTACCATTTTTGCATTGTTCTGCTACCTTTCTCCATTGCTGGGAGGGTTCTTTCATTGGTTATTGCTCATTAGACACTGCTCATTGTCTATTGCTATTGTGTATGTTTGTGTGAATGTGTTTAGGTTCAGGTTTTTAGGTAGGAAGGTTTTTATAAGTTAGGAATCCCTCGTGCTCATTGCAAAAGCCCCTGATCCAAGGAGTGATACGACTTCTGCGCCTGTAGACCTCTATTCGACACTAAATTTGTTTTGAAATGTTTTAATCAGAAAATGTTCAATATTGTCCCAATATCGTCCATTTTTGGGGGGGGGATTGTTACTATAGTTTCAACCTCCTTGGGGACACCCCTAGATATCATTTTGATATCAAACCATTCGGCTTTCTTCCACCACCCCGCTCCACGTGTTTGCGAGGCTACCGGACAAGCACGCAAACAGGCACGACCGATAATTGCTGGACATTCCATTCTCCACCCAGGCAGGCCAGACACAGCCGGTTTGTCACTTCAGGGACCTCTCCAGGAAACACCTCATTACATATGAGTGATACTAACAAAAGCTTCCTGCCCCGAGCAGGCTACTGGACAAAGGTTGTGCCGTCCACTGGCAAGCGCTGCACATTTGCATACTGGCCACATTATTGTTAATTCAGCTCTGATTCCATCATGTAAAGTTGTGACCCTTCTGAGACATTGCCTCACACTCAAAACTCATTGTTGTCCGAGAGTGAGGCACTGCCTGCAGTCACACTTCTCCCTATAAAAACCCCTGATTCCGAGACCCTCCTCAGATCGCTCGACCCACTCCAGAGTTCCATCCCGCCTTGCTGCCTTTCGACCTCCCCTCAGCTAATCGAGCTGAGCTTCTTCTCCGCAGCCCCAGCTTCTCTCCTAAGGTCCAGGACTACGAGACAGGTGTCGTATCACCCATTTCCCTCTGAAAACCTCTCTCTCTCATTCAACTTCTGATTCCGTAGTTAGCTGTGTGACTGTGGTGTCTTTAACATTTGCCTGTATTCAATAAAACATCATTTTTATCACTTTAAACCCGTCTGGCTGCTTGACTGACCTGACCCCGTAGATGCTGGGTTGCAAGATCCTGCTAAGTTACCCTGCCTCTCGCTAGCTTAAGTGAGTGCTCCAGCTAATTTTCCCCAAGGTTGTGTTTTACTGTTTGGTTATTTAGGTGTCCCTCCTGTGACCCCCTGAGAACAGGGTAACAGTAGGGGCATACAAAAACAATGGGAGAGGGTTACATTGCTTTTAATGTTGATCGGGGGTAAAAGCAGCAAGAGGGTTTGATTAAAGTTAGACCAACTTTTGTGAAACTGTTTCCATACACAAAAAGACACACACACACAAACACACACACACACATATATATTTGAGATTAGTTATTACTGTTTGGAAAAGTATTAAGTTACTATTTAGAAGATTATTAATCATAATAATGAAAAACTTACTTTTATGAGATTTGAGAAAGTATTTTTAAGGATAAGTAATAACCACTCTCTATAAGGTGAAAAGTCAATATTATGTATGTTATCTACTGTTTTTGATGTTTAGTAGTTTAGGTGGTAGTTGAGACTGCAGGTTTTTATTGTGGGTTTTTTTCTTGTTATGTTGTTTGTAGTGTGTAGTTTGTAGTATTAAAAATTGTATGGGTCAATAAAAATATTGGAAATAAAAGAAAAATGAATGTAGGGACATTGTTTATACCTCTTCAGTTGGCAATACCATCTTGGTGCTGTAGTTCTATGTGAATTCTGCAATAAAATGTTACTGTGGGGGATTAAATGTTCTGATGGACTTAAATTCCAATTCCCTGATCATGCTTCATTGCATTTTCAACTAATGATTCACAAAGCTACCTTAAGTCTTTCTGCTAATCCTGCTAGAACTATTTTGATTTACCTTAAAATATCTTCTGATATTTTGCTGGATAGGAATTTTCTGATTTGTACTAAAGAATTGCTAGGGGTATATTCTGGTGATAATTCTGAGTTTTAGTTAGCCTTACCTTCTGTCCAGTTATTGTTATTTGCAATATTCACTGATGCCTGGTATACTTTTGAACCATCGCTGAGTGACTATGAAGGGGCCCTGAGTACTACTAGAGAACAATATATGATTGAAATGCCAGTGAAGCATCTTTAGATGCATCTGTATTATTATAACAGTCGGTTTTTGTTTCGATGAAGGCATTAATAGTAATCTACTGGGAAACAAATATTACTGCGATCTCTTCCTACTATAACATTAATGCTGCTTAGCATAGCTAGGTTGTTAACTGATCGTTTCAGGTTTAGGATTACAAAATATTAGGGCCATCTTTACAAGGCTTTCGTAAGGAAAGTCGTTATAGTTTTCCCTTTAGAGAGTATACAACAGAATATGATCACACCAAGCCATTAATAAAACAGGAAGGCAGCTCTAGAAATTGAGTCATCACCTTCTGGGCAGGAAGTCTTCATTGTATCTCATCTTTAAGGTGCGATCAGGTTTCACAGGCTTGAGTGAGGCTGCATGTCACAGCAAAGATGACTCCTCAGAAGGTGAGTGTGAGGCCAAGCACACAGGTGAATAATGACAACAACGGCCCAACAACAGCATTGGCCCCTAGAATTCCTACATCAGGAGTATTCAGACAGTGACTTTCAAGCTGCATGAAGCTAATGAAAACCTCCTTGGTACTCAGAGAAAGCTGACAGCCATGAACGTAAAAGTCTCAGGCAGTGCAACAGATACTGTCCTCCTCCCACCGCATTCACAAGTTTGACCTTCATGAATTTGACTACTTGCAAGGTGTGCGCGTGCCTCCTCCATTCTCCACCTCCCATCCCCTTGCGTTTTGCTGGGCATGGAGGAGGAATGCAAGTGCCTGGACAAAGGGCAAGGAAATGGGGCTGGAAGCATACCAAGCCTTCCATCTCCCCTCTGGAGCTCCCCTCCCATTCTCTTGCCCCTGGCCCCAGCACACAAAAGGCAAGGGAATGGGAGGAGGGAGACCCAGGGAATGGGAGAGGGATCACAGGAGGGAGGGGTTGTTATTCATCGTTTTCCACTTTCACAACAGTTCTGCACTCTGAACCCTTACAAAAATGGAGGGGCCACAGTACTTTCTGACATCCTCTATTATCTTTGATAAGACCATTTTATGGATATGCGGAGGATATGATTAACAGCAAAATAAGGATTTGTAAAAGCAGACATATGCTGAGTGGGACTGCATTCAATTTACTGGCTGGATGATATGTACCAGTAATACAAAATGATAGTTTACAACAGCTCTAGGCTTTTCTTGGGCTGTTCCTCTGAAGCCAAGGGTTAGACTAGAGCAGTGTTTCTCTACCTGATGGTAATCAGCTGCTAAGATTGTACCATAGTTGTGGCCATTGGCTACAATAGGTTTTTTTCTTTCTTTCTTTCTTTCTTTCTTTCTTTCTTTCTTTCTTTCTTTCTTTCTTTCTTTCTTTCCTGGAAACTCACCCGGGGCCATCACCAGTCCAGGAGCCACCATTCTTGAGCAGCACTGGACTACAGAACCTCCTGCAAGGTACCCTCAATTTTATGATTCTGGTAGCTGCTCACTGCATTAAAAGTTCACCAGCTGATACAAGATTTTGGCAAAACTTTCCGCCACCTCCCCACACATAAGGATATGTGCAATGTTGAAAATCTGCACTTAGTAAACAATTGTTTGTACTAATTACGTGTTCTGCTAAAAATAAGGTATAAGTGCTGGTTGTCATTTTAAATTGCTCTTTGCATGTAGTTCAGGTGAAGTGAGCTCACCCTGTGGATCATTTCATTTTGCTTGTTATAGTGAACAATCTTTACTCCGGTGGCAAAGATCTCCCAGTTCATTTCATGACCCATGCAATATACATTAACAACTCTCCTCATTGCAAGAACTACTGCATGTAATGACTGCAGTTACCTTCACATAGTAGTTCTAGCATTGTTATTTTCAGTATTATACTGTGTAACCTTCTACATATTAAACAAAAATGAATCTAAAATATACTCCAGCTGCTATCTTTGAAGAACAGGACTCTTCTAAAATCTATCAAGAACTTTCTGGATAGATAAGACTGATTCCACATACAGTTCACAAGGCAAATACTGTGTTACAACATAATCAAAGAAACATATACTTACGAATGGATTCAACACATGTCTAAATAAAGGGTTTTATGGGGCTTTTGTAGTACATCAGTTCAGTTGTATTAACAACTGGATTTAATAAGGGTTATACTGCTTCTTATCATAATCTACGTAAGGGTAGACAATTAGTGACCCTCCAGATGTTGGACTGAAACTCTTACAATTTCTCACTATTTGCTGTGCTTGCTAGGATTAAAGGGAGCTGCAGCTGCACACATCTGCAGAGCCACAAGTTGTCCACCCTAATCTAAGTCATGGATGAATATAATAATGCCAGTTTTAAACATTAATTGACTACTTTAAATTCTATCCTCCCAAGAACAGCACCAAACAAAAAGTATCAAAAGTTTTGCCATAACTGCACTATCTGTGATTTCCTAGACTTTATTTATGCAACTTGTTCTTGTTGTATGACTTTGGTCATTTACGATTTAAGATGATCCTAAGACAAACCTATCAAAGGGTTTTCTGGGACTAAGAGTTTGTGACACACCCAAGGCCACCCAGTGGGTTTCCACAGCTGAGCAGGGAATCCAACCTTGGTCTCTGGGGTTTTGGGCCATTTCCGCACTAGAGTGTTATAGTGCTATTATTCCGCTTGCACCCTCCTATGGAATCCTGGGGTTTGCAGTTTTGGGAGGGGCCAGCCGGAATAACAGTGCTATTACATTCTAGTATGGAAATGGCCATAGTCTAATGCTCAAACCAATACACTATGCTGGCTCTCTGTGCAACTCTATGCAGCTATTTCATAATTTCTTCCTTTGTGGATTTTCTGTGAAAAGAAAAAAAGACAGAAAAAAGTGGTGGGAAAATCTCAGGGTACCAATGAACTATCCCCACATAAAATGCCAGGTGGCATCTACACATGTCATCTCTAGAAGCACAAAAATGCCCTGTGTATGCCAGGCTTCTCTGTTCACTACTGTGATAGGGGAAAGACTGCAGATTCTTCACTGGTAGCACAGGGTATGTCTCCAAGAAAATCTCATTGCAAATAAAAAAGAATGTGTTCTTTAAAAAAAAAACTACAAACAGATTTGTTTAGAAAATAATTGCAAAGAAATCGATTTAAATTCATTTGCTGCAAGAGTTTTTATTTAATTCCTGCTTTCTTGCATGTTATTTACTGTTACAGCTTCCAGGGGGCACTATTTTGCTACTTTAAGCCATTGGCCTGAAAAACTAAGTGAATGCAGGGGAAAAGTAACCCAGTACCAAAATCTGGGGCTATTTTATTATGGCTTAGTTCTCAATTAACTGGTTTACTACTGGCAGAGGTATGATTCTTTGGACTGCAAATATTGATTCACTTGGTGAAATGCTCCTTCAGGCAAAAAAGAAAGAAAGAAAAGAAAAATAATAAGTTTTAAATATTTCCACATAGAGAACTGGACCTGAAGGATAATAATACTGATATGTTTTGGAGGCTTCTGGACCTCATCTCAAACAAACATCAAGCTTTATGAGCCCTAATTCTTTGGCTGTGATTTTGATATTTGGTTCCCCCCCCCAATTTTGTGAGTGTCCTGCACCCTTAACCCTAGTGAATGTGGAGGGCCAACTGCAGTTCTGAAGTGGGTCTTGCAAGAACTTCATCTCCGTGGGCCACAAACACCAGATAGGATAGATACAAAAAGGAGAGGATGACTTTCGCCCTCTTCTCACCAAGCATGAACACAGCTGTTCCTGGCCACAGGTCTTTAAAGGAAGGGAGTGAGATGTGGGATTAACACAGTATTGGGAAGGAATTAAGGAAGGCTGGCAGAAAGAGGTTTGTGAATGTCTCCAAACACTGGATTGATTTGGAGAGTAAACAGTTATTTTTTGTATTTTCTTAAGAAAAACAGCTCATTACTGAGTTAATTCAACACAACTGAGAGCAAGCTTGCTCAGCACTGATCAAGGAAAAGGGTTCTAGCCAAATCCTCTGTTACTGTAGTTTTCTAGCCCGGACTTGGGGGATATTAGATATCACTTTGATACAAATAATTTGCCCTTCTTTACCCATTCCGCTCCACGTGCTGCGAGGTCCCTGGACAAGCTCGCATACAGGCATAGCCGCTAATCACTGTAATATTCCACACAAATACAGGCAGGCCAGAAACAGCCGTCCCGCTGCTTCAGGAGACCTCAAGGCAAGTACCCTATTATGTATGCATGCTACTTACAAAGAACTCCCTGCCCCGAGCAGGCAGCTTGACAAGCCGAATACTCAATCATCAAGCACTCTGCGTTTGCATACTGGCTACCCTATTGACAATTTGGACTTAACTCAATCATGCTAAATTCTGACTTTTCGGAAGCTTTGTCTCCAACACGAAACTCATTGTTTTCCCCAAGTACGGACTAGCCTTCAGCCACATTTTCCCCTATAAGAACCCCTGACTTTGAGAGCTTCCTCGGGTCGCTCCTGGCTTCCATGCTGTCTTGCTGTCGCTTTGTTCAGTGAGCCTTCCCTTCAGCTTCTCTGGCTGAGATCTCTGCTTCCACAGACCCTTTTCTTCAAACTTTCCGGGCTTCAGGACAGGTGTAGTATTACTCATACCAAAAACCTCCTCTAAAGATCCCTCTATCCCACTCCAACCTTTATTTCTCTAGTTATCTGTGTGAGTGTGTTGCATACACTTGTTTGATTGTATTTTAATAAAAACAACAATTATTATTTCATGTCTGTTTGCTCTTTGACTCGACCTGACCCCGTAGACATTGGGTAAAAGATCTTGCTCTGTTGCCCTGCCTCTCGCAGTGCTAACTTGTGCTCTTTGACTAATTTCCCCAACTTGTATAATTTGGAGAGCATTTAGGTGTCCTTCATGGGACCCCTAGAAATCTCCAACATGCTAACTTTTAAAGACAAGAATGAACAGATCACTTCACAAAATCTAGTACGAACCAGTACATAGATCTACCATCTCAGTGAGAACTAGGTCCAAACACTATTAATGATTTTAGAACTTTACAGGGCATACAAAACCATGTATAGCTGAGGCTCAACAGCAACAAGAACAATGAGTTTGCTTATTTCTTTAGAGGAAGTTATGTTTAAAGAACTGTGAAAGCTAGATCTTTCACCTCCCCAACCCATATTTAGAATGAAGAAATGAAGACTGGCTTTTAATTTATTCATTTTTGCTAAAACATTTTGCCAGAACACTAACTCTTATGATAGATGTCAAGGCTCAAAATGTTCCCATCTGGCTAATAGTGGGGTAAAAGGGTAATAGTAGGGTAAAAGGATCCTCAGATTGTCCTCAGAATGTAGCTCCCTGGGTTTTGCCAGGTGTGATAATGGGCTCTCCCATTATCAGGGCAACACAGCAGGAGGGAATAGTCTCTTCTCCAGGTAAACAAAGGATTAATAATGTATTGGTTTTACGTTACATTTATTGGAGGTCAGCATCATAGATCATAAGAGATAATTGCCCAATGAGAATGAGCAATTTGGGGAGAAGCATGGAAGCTTTGAGATACTTCCAAATGAGAGGTTATTAAAAAAGGGTGCCACAAGGCATGAAGAGAGACTTTGGGACTGGTGGAGACACGATGGGGTGCTACATGCTTCAACTTTCCTATGGAAGCTTGGTTGCAGACTGGACAAAGGGGTCCAGACTCACAGCTTCCATGAACATCTTCTTCTGAGGATGGGGGAAAGCTCCTAAACAAGACAGGACAAGCAGCACCTCTGCACATACCCTTCCTGCACCCCAAGAAGGCACACAAGGAAGCAACACAAAAACAACTCTGCATGATTGCAGCTTCTCCCATTCCTTCCCAGGTACCTGGAGAAAAAGGTGCTTTCTCTCCTTCCCCACAGCAATCCTCCACCGCCTCCCCTTCTGTCAGCAGAGGATGAGCCACCTAGGGACAAAAGGTATCAGCTCAAAGAAGACAAGACAGCCTGCTGCAGCCAGATCCTAACTTAAAATAAAGGCACTCTCCCCCACACACCCATTCTTTTCCTAACCTGTCTTAATCTTCACAGACATAGGAACAAGAAAAGAGAAGAAGCTCAAAAGACAGCAAACATAGTTTTCTTTCCACTTGATTCCACACTCTGAGTTCTCCAGCGTACCACCGTGTAACAGGTTCTCTAGCTCCATCTCTTGTTTTTGAGTAGGAGGCCCTTGAAGTCTATCCCACTGCTGTCACCATGTAAGATTTTGCTGGTTGTTGTCTCCTCCACACCTGCTTGTTCCATTCTTTGGGATTTGTAGCAATTTCTTAGATCTGCACTAGGATATTCTTTTTTTTAACTGGGGGTGTGGTTTGCTGAGTTGGTCAGATGGTTTGAAGGGCAATTTTTATCCTCTCTGACTTTTCTATGAATTTTAGTGTTCTGGTGCAAAGGTACTGTTTCTCCAATGCATTGTAATACTATTTTGAGAGAAAAAGAGAGGGAGAAGGAGGGGGAGAGAAGCAAGAGGTCCAAACGGGTGATGTTAGTATTCTGCATCTGGCTAAAGGGACATTGCCAGGTGTTTCTCCAATGCCACCTGCTCTCCACCATCCACCAGATAACTTGGCTGCAGTAGCTCAAAGATGAGCCCTGAAGGGGTTGAGAAGGGGGATGTGTTGTAGCTCTTTTTGTGTAGAACTTTACAAAATATTCTTCTGATGCAGAATATCAGACAGCCTCTGATTGACAAGCAGAGCAAATCTTTCAATATAGAAGTTATATCTGTACAGTAGAAGCCCCACTAACCAGCCGGGTTGTCACATTCTGCAGCAGTTGTATCCTCCAAATCAAGCTCAGGGGGGCACATAGAGTACATTGCAACTCTATCTTGTGGTTACCAAGGCATGGATCACTGTGGCCAGAATACTTCCAGGAATGGTTGTAGTTGCCATATCAGACAATGCTAGTAGTCAATGCTCTTTGCCACTGAGGCCACTTTAGCCTTTGCTGACAGAGATGAATCCGAGAACACCGCAGGCTTGCCCTTGCATTTGCACTGCATCCCCATTCAGCACTGGTCAGTTACCAACTACTCACATGACCCAGTCTCAGTAGCCCAGATTCAGACCACTACTGCCTCCTTTATTTAAAATGGAGGGGGAAGGAAGGAGAAAAAATATAATGTGTGTAGCTAGGAGATGTGGGAATAAAAGAAGGATAAGAACAGGAAAGAAAGGGGCAGAGAAGGAAGAAGATAAATGTAGCCAGGAGCATTCAGTTGCAGGGTGAACAAGAGAGTGGACCATAAAGAGGCAAGGACTAGTGAAAGAGTAAGAAGACAAGTCAATGTGGAGTTGTGGAAAGGAGGGAAAAGGGGGTGACAAAAGAGAAGAAAATTAGGAGTTGTCAATAGGAGAAGGAAGAAAGACAGTGAGAGAACTGGACACAGAGAATGAAATGAGAAGACATTTAGCCACAAATTGCAAGGATGAGGTGATAAAGGTTAGGAAAAAAATGAAACGAACAACTAAAACATAAAGGAATCAATTGATTGAGCACACTGAAAGAAAAATTGCATTTGTATTTTGCTAGCAATGGTACAACATGTATGACTCAAACCAAGATAGGAAATCATATTGTGGTTTCAACCATGAAGGGTAATTTCAGCTGTTGTTTCTTTTTTAAAACAAGAGGTTGATACTTACTGTGAAGGATCATTCTCGGAAGGCTAAAGAGCAGCCCACAACTCTCCAGGTTTATCTCCTCACACCAGCTGGCCAAGGCCAGAGACAAATGTTCTAATCTGTTAATACTGTTGGCTCTACGATCTTTCCCTCAATTTTGTTATATAGCTTTGCCTGCCCTCAATTTATCCTCTGCATGTTACTTAACTGTTTATTTCCTTAATTTTTTTTTCAATTTGAGCAGCCATGGGAGGTGGTGGATTGCTCCTTCAGCCTTCCTAGAACAATCCTTCCCAGTGAGTACCAACCCTTCATTCTCAGGAAAGCTGAAGGAGCCATCCACAACTCTCAGGGACATATCCAAGCTGTACTAACAGGATGGGAGTGGGGTGGGGGTGGCTGCCTGAATCCTATGCTGCTTTCTGCAACACTACTCCTCTGAATGGAGCTTGGCTTGATGTATGTTTGTGAATTTTATAGTGTCTTATAAAGGTGGTTGGTTCTTTCCACACTGCTGCTTAGCAAACGTCTTCCAGTGATGAAGTTATTCTCAATGCCGCTGTGGGTGCCACTAACTGTGTGGAGTGAGCCCACACTCTCTGAAGTCTTGCCAGGTTGGCACAATCAAAGCAACAGTAAATACAACTCTTTAGCCATCTGGATAGGGTTGATTTTGACACTTTGAACCCCACAGTACTTGAGTTAAATGATACAAACATCGCCTCAGTGTTCCTGAACCTTTTCGTCCGACTGACATATACTTTAACTGCCCTAAACACATCCAGTGAATGCCACCTCTCTGTTGGGTGCATAGCATTAGTGCAGAAGGTTGGTAGTGTTATGGTAGGTAACACTGGAAAATGTACCATGCATTGTGGTCTAAATGAAGGATCCACTGCTACAATCAAAAAATCTTTCTCAAACCTACATAGTTTTAGGTTCACCGACAATACTGCCATCTTGGATACCCTTCTTGCTGAAGTTATAGCCATTAAGAACACTACTTTGAAGGTAAGTAGATTCAATGATACAGTGGCTCAAATGGTGGCATTGTCAAATGGGTTCAACACTACTGTTACCAGGCCACATACTCCCGTGGCTTGATATGATTTAATTGGTAAAATACATTAATTGGCTTTGATACAAAACGTACACCGCTATGGCTGTGCACTGTGAATTAGCCAGCAAACAACTCCTGGGTGTTGAGAGGTCATAGCCAGGCGATCACCAGGAAACTCTGGAGATAACAGGCTGCTGCTAGCTTTAATGACTCTGCTTTCTTAGACAATAGCAACTGGGAGATTCTCATGTTTTACCCCTGATACCATGTCCTGAGAGTCCTAATTATTTTATATAAAATATAAGTGAGCCATAGAGACACTGGACGGACATGTGAACAGGAGATCTCTGTCTTCTGTTTTACATCCTGGGGTGATCTGGCAATTTTGGCTCAACAGGCAACTTGAAAGGAGTTTCTGCAGCCATCAAGACCATTACTCTCTGAAAGAAAATAAACAATGCAAAGTAGGCTGGAATTCGACACCTAAGGCATGCCTGCAATTCAGGAGAGATACTGATCTGATCTGGCAGGAACTGGCAGGATGTTTGAGGGTGTATGTTCTCTTTGAACATAAAGAAAATAATCCATCTTAATAAATCTGCTGCCATATGGTTTCACAGGACATTGGTCAACACTATATCTAGACACAGTTTCTGATTTTTGTCAGAGTTAGAGAGATTCTTGTTGGAGAGTAAGAAGTTCCCTCAGATTTGCAATACAATGGAGCTAGCTAACTCCCCTCAGCCCTTAAAGGGGGGCTGAGATGTTTTCTCCAGCTGAAGACTTCTGGATTGGTACTGTATTTCATCAAACCCTTTCTGTTTCTCTCTCTCTCTCTCTCTTAATTTTCATCTCTTGCTAACTTTATAGTCTTGTATGTTTGATTGTAGGGTGTGAAGTTGAGTGATTGTAAGAACTTTAACTTTTCACGCTTGTTGTAGTGAGTGTAGTTAATTGATTGTAGGGATTTTTACATTTATGGTAATAAAATACTTAGATTTGAACAATTGGTGTGATTTTGACTGGACCGGACCTGGTATATATTCGGGTTTACGATCCCTTAATCACCCTGTCCTCTTTGCATGTCTAAAGCAGTGCTGAGCTAATTTTTCCCCACAAGAGACAATTTTGACAGCTTTTGGGAATCCTTTTAAAGGAAGCCCTTGTATCACAAACAGATTGGTGGAATCCTAAGCAAACAGGGTAACACCCACCAGATCGCTGATTGTCTCAAGTCCTCTTCCCTTCACCTTGCAATCTATCCTATTATCCTCAAACCCGTCCACAGACACTGAGCTATCAGACAACCATTAGCCCCTTTGCCACCTAATGCTAAAGCCTTCAACCTGTTCTGGACTTCATTGTCCATGTTGCGTACTCCATTGTTTACCCAGAGAGAGAGCCATTCACACCCATGACCTCCAGCAGAAATTGGGTATATAAACCCTGGGTTTTGGACAGTAAGTCACAATACACCAATTGCTGGTAGCCACTCTAATTCCTGATTGTGTAGTGTCCTTAGACGCAAGTCTTAGCCACATTGCTACTTTTTCATTACTCTTCTGGATTGGTAAATATCACCAATTTCAACCTGAAATCTCACTATCTTAAAATTTTCCTCCCTCTGTTAGCCTTGTGTGAGTGTGTGACTGTTTGAGATCTTGTGTATGTGATTAATTCCACCAATAAAACACAATTTAGCTTACTTTTGAAACTCTGGATGGTTTTTCCCTGCACAGGACCTCCTAAACATTGGTGCCAAAGATCTCATTAGGTTACAACCCCCCTCCCCTCACAGGCCTCCTAATTAAGCTAAAAATTCCCCACCTTTGCACAGAGGTACTGGCATTGCAGGTGGTCCCAAGTCACTCATATTTTGGAGTAATACTATGTTCAAATCTCAAGTCAAGAACCATGCAATGTTGGTTGTGCCTATAGAGTCATTCCTCTCAGGGAACACTTTACATGGACATCTGCTGATAATCGTTTACCTTTCCACAATATCACAGAAAATAATGTGGCTACCTGTCGGGGTTTTCCTCCATTATATGTGTGGGGAGGTATACTGGATGGGCTATGTAGTACTAAGATGCCTGTAGTTAATGTAGCTGGCCTGCTTGCCTGCAGATGTTAATTTCAGTAGCATTCCTTTGCTTACCATTACCCAAACATCTGAGTTCACATGAGATTGTCTCCTAGCAACCCTTTTAGAGTTGGAGATACAAGGTCAACCTTAATGACTTCTGAGGGAAGGAGGGAATTGTTATAACTTACTGTCTGTGAGAATCTTACCGGTCTGAATCTCTGAAGTCATTGTATTCTGTTCTAGCTCCTAAATAAATCTTGCTTTTTGCCTGTTTGTTTTGTGTGTTTGAATCGGATCCTGACACTACCTGTCTTTTCAACTTATTAGGAGGTAAGGATTTGTCCACATCATTTTGCAGAGATGATAGCACATTTTATTGTGCACTTCTTCAATCACTATTGAATTTTTCATACACCAACACTTTTGCACTGAATCTTGCCTGTAAACCTGAATTGTATTAATTACCAAATCCTCAAACCTCCACCTTTAGGAAGTGCCACTCAACCTCCATGCAGTCAAATTTAACCAATTCAGATTCAAATGATAAATCTGCCCTTGCACCAGCAAATCTGACCTGGCTGATAATTGATAAGGCCTCCTGACTGATATCTTGAGCAACAGAGGAAACCAAGGCCTTCTCAGCCTACCAGCACCACTTCTACTCTCTGCAATCTGACTTTTTGAAGAACTTTTTGTATTACTCACAAAGGCAGAAATAAGTACAGCAGTCCTTCTGGCCAGTCTATCCTTAAAACGTTGGGACCTTCTGACCTTGAGCTTCCACCTATTGAAAAATACCTTAGCAATTTATGATTTGTTTCCAAAGCAAATAGATCTGCTCAAAACCCACCAAATCTTTTCTGCAAACTGTTGAACACTCCTTGATTTAAGCTCCACTTCCCTGGATGGATATAGTTTCTGCTCAGATAATCTGCTTCCAAATTTGGTGTTCACTTCAAGTGAACTGCTGTTAGAGATGTGATGTTCTTCTTCACCCACTTCAGCATCTGGATGGCTTCTTCCACCAGCTTGCAAAGTCTTGTCCCTTCTTGGCTGCATAGATAAGCTTTTACAGAGACATTGTCTGAAGAAATCTTCACATTCCTGTCCTTTCTCATATCTGCAAAGTGTAACCTTGCTAATCTGACAACCCTCATCTCTAAAAACAAATTATACTGAGATTCTTCTCTGCATCTGACCATCTATCCTGAACTGTCTGACTCCTGCAATGCAAACATATAAGCTCGTATCTGATATTAATACAAATTTGATTATTCGAAAGCATGCATGCCTCCCCCTCCCCATTCTTCTCCTCCCATTCCCTTTCATTTTGCTGGTCATGGAGATGGGAGGCAAGCACACCTGGGAAAAGGACAAGGGAACTGGGGGCAGGCACACACACACACGTTCTCCCCTCTGGAGCCCCCCTTCCCATTCTCATGCATTTTGCCCTAGTGGGAGAACTTGTGCCAAGGCAAAATGCAAAGAAATGGGGCGAGAGGCTCTGTGAGCCTTCCTTTATCCCTCCAGAGCTCCCTCTCTTATCCCCTTGCATTTTGCCCTGGTATGTAGAACACATGCTGAGGCAAAACACAAGAGAATGGGGAGGGGGGAGCCTAGGAAGGGCATGGGAGGGGGAGCAAGCAGTTTTTCCATTTTGTTCTGTGCCCTGAACCCCCCTAAAAGTGAGGCCACTGTATTATCTTGTCTTGGGGAACAAATGAAATCCCTTACTCCAAGTTTCTGCACTTGACCCATCACATCATTTCCCTTTGCACCTGCTTTGATGTCCTGACATTCACATGGGTTTCCTTATAATTCGTCCCTGAAATGATCTCAGGAACATTTGCAAAGATCTCGGATAGAACCTCTTCCATGATACTAGCTGTATAGTTGATACCATCATTCCTAATATCTTCACCAAATGCATAATGTCTACCACCTTCTTTCTTTTTGGCTTCAGCTGATACACCAACTGTGCCCCTTCCTAGAACTGGACGACCTAAATATGATGATGCATGTGCTGGTAACCTCAAGGTTGGACTTCTGCAATGCGCTGTACATTGGGCTACCTTTGTACCAAGTTCAGAAACTCCAACTGGTTCAAAATATGGCAGCCAGATTGATTATACGTACAGCAAGGACTGAACATATCACACCGATATTAAAATCACTCCACTGGCTGCCAATTAGTTTCCAGGCAAAGTACAAAGTGTTGGTTATTACCTTTAAAGCCCTACGTGGTTTGAGTCCAAGTTCCCTGCAGGATTGCTTCCTCCCATACAATCTGCCCCATACACTCAAGTCCTCTGGAGGCCATTTACTTAAACTGGCCAGGACTAGACTGGCAATGGTCACTCAGTGCCAAGAAGTACCAAAAACAAACAAGCAAGCAAACACCTTACTGGAAAGGAAAAAAGTTTACTCCTGCAATTATCAGTTTTCTGTAGCTTCTGGAAGGCATTCCATGACTTACAGGCCCTCTCTCTGATCAACAGAAAGGGTCAAATCAATTTGATAGTCTCTAGTGGGAAGAGGCTACCCTGCCTCACAAGACAAAACTAGAAAAGTTACACATCTTTCAACCTTCCATATCTGAATAGGGAAAAAAAATGTCTGCAAGCTCAACAGATGCAACACTGAAAAACAATGTTCCAGAATGAAAGAAAACACACCAACACAAATAGGTCTTTACCTACTGCTGGATAGCTGGGGATAGCAGAACTTAGCAAAAAATCTAATTCTCTTCCTCTCACCTACATCCATAGGCTCAAAGAAAGAGAATTTTCTTGGTTAAATGGAAAGCTCTCCAGAAGATATGTAAAGCTAGAAATTCATAGTACGAAAAGGTGCACATTACAGTGGTTAGTAGAGACCTTGAAAAGGTGTACAAGGACCAAATGACAGCCAGATCATCCACCTGTCCCTGTAAAGATGCTGTAGTGACTGCTCTTTGGAGATGAAGCACTGTAATCCCTGAGAGGGAGACATCCCTATGCCTTGACAGGCCAAGACAATGCAACCATCAACCACCTAGATAAAGATCTTGCCTAGGGAATTTTCTTCAGTTTACAAAAACAATAATCTTTCTAAATGGAGCCATATAATCCAGGTTGGACTGGAGGGCTCTCTGCATGTTCAGTTTATGTCAAGCCTTTTCCTCAAAGTACAAGTGCTTAAGACAAAAAGAAATCAAGTGTTGAGGCCTTTTGAAGACACCTTCCTCTTCCTCCAGGCCATCTTTTGAGGAAATTCTATTCATCAGTTGACATTAAGTTCTTTATGTATTATTATATGCCCTGTTGATGGAGGTCCTTGGACCTGGGCCTTCCTTCCACAGTTAACAGAAATAGAGACATCTTCATATTTTGGAAGAGAATCTCTATAAGGTGCTGGAGAAAGTTTGGGCGGGCTTTGTCCCCACAAAGATCTGCAGCCACTGATGGAACCACCCAAGGGGACAGAAGAGCATGAGCTTGTGTTTTCGACATTAGGATTGATTGTGCTCTTCGAAGTCTTCTGTAGGTGTTGATGTTTTGGGGTAGCTGTATACTCTCCCTAAGCACATGGTCTAACAGGGCCAGTCTTCTGCTGGGTCATTGACTTGGTTGAGGGTGGAGCTAGCTGCCCTTAGCTCCATATAGCAGATGCTCAGTCTCTGGAGGACACTCTCTGAGGAGACTAAAGAAGGTGAGCTGACACTGTGGTATTGAGCCAGTAGTACAAGAACCCAAGAATGGACAGAAAGAAAAGTAGGATGTGTCTAGAGAAACCAGGATGGATGTACAAAAAATTTTCATATGAACTGAGATTTAGACATGGATAAGAATTGGAAGAAGATGGTAATCATCAAAAAGGAATACAAATAGTCAGTACCTATAGGGGGAAAAATCAGGTAAGCCAGAGCTCACAATGTGGTAAGGCTTGTTATAGAGGTTATAAATAATAAAGGAGGCTTGGCTACATTTGGAGCAAGAAAAAGAACAAGGAAATGACAAGACCACTGCATAGAGAAGATTGTAAAATGCTAACAGGGAACAGAAAAAAGGACAAGCTGTGGAATAAATTATTTGCCTCAGTCTTCTCTCAAAGAAAAATAATGCTGCACATGGTGAAAACAAACAAATGATGCAATAAGGGAACTGTAGCCCAGAGCAAGTAAAGAAGTAGTGAAACAATACCTAGCTATTTTATATGAATTCAAGTTTCCACAACCAGATGAACTGCATCCAAGGCCCTTTTCGCACACAGTTTCTTTTGCGCAGTTCCATACGACGCACTCCCATTCATGCGACACTCACGAGCCTAAAGCGGGGCGCACGTGCATTTTTTTATTTTCAGCTCTAAGCCGAAAATACTACGCGGTCACGCAATGCTCGCGGGGCCCTTGCGCACTTACCTGCGCTGCGGTACGTCGGACGAGTGGGCCGGTTGCGCTTCCTGCCTCAGCGCTAGCCTGCAATTCCCAGGTTGTGCTGCGGTAGGAGGGGGCGGGGTGCTCACGCGACGGTCGCGCAACCAGGAAGCGAGCTGCAGGACAAAGCAGGAGGGAAGCGGCAGCGTTCCTGCTGAAGCTTTTTGCGCGTGACGCCGCCCCCAGCCGCGCAAACAGGTAACGTGCGAAAAGGGCCCAAGAGTACTGAAAATAACTTACAGATATAATCTCAGAGCTACTATTGATACTGATAATAGTAAAAAATAGTAAAAAAAACCACTTGGAGAACAGGAGAGAGATCCTAGCAAACTGAAGGAGAATAAACATGGTATAGTGGCTTGAGCATTGGACTGTGACTCTGGAGTCCTGGGTTTGGATCCCTGCTTAGCCATAGAAACCCACTGGGTGACTTCAAAAAAATCACATTGTCTCAACCTAAGAGGAAGCCAAGAACAACCCACTCTCAACAAATCTTGCCAAGAAAATCCTGTAATAGGTTCGCCTTAGGGTCCCCATAAGTTGCAAATCACTTGAATGCACACAACAACTACCAGCCAGTCAGCTTGATATTGACACCAGGAAAAGTTCTAGCTGCATCAACAGGAGTATAGTGTCTAGATCAAATAAGGTACTAGTGCCACTGTATTCTGCTTTGGTCAGACCTCACTTGGAATACTTTGTCCAGTTCTAGGCACCATGGTTCAAGAAGAATATTGACTACCTAGAATGTATCCAGAGAAGGGAAACCAAGAACATTAAAGGTCTGGAAACTAAGCTTTATGAGAAATGATTTAGAGAACTGGGTATGTTTTGCTTGGAGAAGACTGAGTTGATATATGAGCCATCTTTAAATATCTGTAGAAAATGAGAAGAGCTTATTTTCTGCTGCTCCACAGACTAGAACATGCTCCAATGGATTCAAATTACAAGAAAAGAGATTCCACTTAAACATCAGGAAGAACTTTGCTGTAAGAGCTGTTCAACAGTAGAGCAGATTGCCTTGGTGGGTAGGGGTGGGTAGATGATCCTTCTTTGTAAGGCTTTAAATAGAAGTTGGATGGGCATATTTCCGGAGTGATTTAGTTGTGTATTCCTTCTTGGCAAGGGAGTTAGAATAAATGGTCCTTCCAATTCCTTCCAGCTGCAAGTTTCTACAATTCTATGAGCAACTGACATAGCTGCTTACCATGCACCTGTCTCCAAAATTTGGCTGCCATGGTATTGTGGGCAAGGTAAAGTTATCTGGATTCTAATGGGGAAGCAAATAGGATCCCAGGAAAATGGTAGATGCATTGATTGCACCTGAGCCAAACTCAGCCCACCCTGATTACCATTTGAGTGGGATCCATACAGTCTTTCCATATGTCTGAGAGGCTGACTGCCTAGCACTTCTACCTGTGGATATCTGTCCTACTTGTATTCCTTGGAAGACTGTTTGTGCTAAGTAAGGTTAGCTTTGCCCCTCATAATACCTTTGTGACCCTGACCAATTAGGACTATGAGGCCTCCAAGCACTTCCTCTTGCCCTGGCAAATGAATCCAGCCTGGTCAGTGCAATTTCCTGCTGGTCTCACATACACACAAACAGGAGAATACCTTTAGATTGAAAAGAGGGACATTTTGAAGGGAGGGTGGCTTAGCTCATGGAATTTGGCATTCTCAGTCTTTCCCTATCTTAAAGAGTACAGCCTGTTATGATTAAGGGAAAGATACCAGATAGTTGGAGAACAGTGGTGAAAAGGTAACCCTAAGGCTCCCCTACTCATCTGATAAACAAACCTAGCTCCATCTGTGCTAAGTCATGGGTGAACAGTGCAAGAGACAACATGTCCAAGGCTTGGAGCAATGGGGGAAAGGCCTGTGACACTGTAGGTTTATTTCCAGTCTCTTAAGTTGACTTCCAGCCTTGCAAGACTGGAAATTCCCTCCCAGTGCTTTTACTAGGGTTCTTGCCAGCCTTCCAAAGCTGACTTCCACGCATGGAACGACTGGCAATCTCCCAGCTCTATCAGGTATGCTGCCACCACCCCCCTGAATTAAGAATCATTTGGACAGGACAGGAGGGACCCTGCCCAATCTCTAAGCATAAGGAACTTCCACCTCCCCCTTCCCCTGAGTGAGAGGTCCTATGTAGCGTGTGCCAACCCTGGCGTGGAAATGGAGAGAAACGGAGGTTTATAAAAGTGTTTTAATCAAGGCATGCAAAATAAACAATATCACACTTGGGAGACTCCCCTCTCCCAGGTACACTTAGTTACAAGAATTTATAAAACAGATATAACAGCACAGATACATTCTTAAGATCAGCCAATTCCCAAAATAACAACATCCCTAACGCGACTAACTACTTATTTCTAGTTACTCACAATTAGGTTATAGGCGTAGATGGTCTAAAGGAGAAGAGAGGGGGTTCAGGAGACACGGCATGCTGCCAGCTCCACTGGCCCAGCTCTCCTCTCTCTTCTCTCTCTCTCTCTGCCCACATGGCCTCTCAGAAGTTTTATATTTTCCTCCTTGGAAGGATCTGGAAGCCTCTCTAAGATGCCCACCTCTTTTCCTTTTGGTTGGTCAATTCTCACCTTGTGACCTGTGATACTGACTCTTTCTTTTTGGTTGGTCAACTCTCACCCTGTGACCCTTGATGTAATCCTAACATCTCATTAACCCTTGGTTTACCTGAAGAGGGAAGTATCTCCCTTTGATAAGCCTAGATAATGGGAAGCCCCATTATCACACGCCCCCCAAATCTCAGACGGTCTGGGAACAGCTGAAGGCTGGAACCACACCGGCTGGGATTTCATCCTGGGACCTAAGAAAGGAAAAGTCAAAGAATAAATGCAAACACACACAACAGTACAGTTTAGCCATATTATCAATGCGGACATGTAAAACTCAGCCCTCTTAACCTCCCTCCAGTCCTCTGCGTGACAAGGAATCTGGAGCCACATTAGAACTTCCAGCCACATGCTGAATGTCGAAGTCAAAGTCTTGTAGGGACAGGCTCCATCGTAGTAACTTCTTGTTAGTTCCCCGGACTGTATGTAGCCATCGGAGGGCAGCATGATCAGTGTGGAGGGTGAAGCGACGTCCCCAGACATATGGTCTCAGCTTCTCTAACGCATATACAATAGCATAGCATTCCTTCTCTGGTATGGACCAATTGGACTCCCTTGCAGAAAGCTTCTTGCTGAGGAACAAGATGGGATGCAAGGTGCCATCCGGACCCTCCTGTTGTAATACTGCTCCAGTGCCTCTGTCAGAAGCATCTGTAGCCACTACGAACGGCTTGTCAAAGTCTGGTGCCCGGAGCACAGGATCTGCCATCAAGGCCTGTTTCAAGGCTGCAAAGGCTTCTTGACACTCTGCTGTCCATTTCACTACTTTAGGCTTCTTGGAACCTGTCAGGTCTGTTAGAGGTGCTGCCATTTGGCTATAGTTGGGCACGAATCTCCGGTAGTACCCAGCCAGGCCAAGGAAGGACTGCACCTGCTTCCTGGAACGAGGAATTGGCCAGCTATTAATAGCTTCCACTTTGACTTGCAGTGGAGTGATAGTCTCCTGTCTCACTTCATGGCCAAGGTAGGTCACTCTGTCCAGTGCAAACTGGCACTTCTTTGCTTTGACTGTCAGTCCAGCATCACTAATGTGTTGGAAGACAATCTCCAAGTGTCTCCAGTGGTCTTCCCAGGAGTCTGAGAAGATTGCAATGTCATCTAAATAAGCAACAGCAAAGTCCCCGCACCCTCTTAGCAAACAGTCCACCAGCCTCTGGAAAGTTGCAGGTGCGTTCCGTAGCCCAAAGGGCTACTCAAACAGGCCCATGTGAGTGATGAATGCTGTTCGATGCTTAGACTCTTCTGCTAGGGCGATTTGCCAATAGCCCTTAGTCAAATCGAGGCTGGATAGGTACTTAGCATGCCCCAATTTCTCCAACAGTTCATCTACTCTGGGCATTGGATAATGTTCAGGGCGTGTCACTGAGTTCAGTTTTCTATAATCCACACAAAAACGAATGTCCCCCCCCTTTTTGGGCACTAGAACAACTGGGGATGCCCATGAACTGCGTGATGGGCGAATGATCCCCATGTCCAACATCTCTTTCACCTCCCTCTCTATCGCCTCTTTCCCTTTTGGTGACACCCGTCATGGCTGTTCTGCTGATGGCCTGCTGTCATCTGCAGCTACCACATGTTGACGATCTGTGGTGCGACCTGGGATAGGTGAAAACAGGGTGGTGAACTTACCCGTCAAGTGAAAGAACTGCTTGCGTTGGTTCGCATTGAGTCTCGGGGAGGGTTTCACATCTTCCAAGCTACCACCTTCCCAATCATAGAAAGTACCTTCAGGCCGCTCTTCCTCCTCCTCATCTTCCTGGACTGAAAGCGTGAGAAGGTGACTGGGCCTCTCATAAAAGGGTTTCAGTGAATTCACGTGATACACTTTTGGCTTAACCCTAGAGTCTGGAAACTGTATGAGATAGTTCACTGTCCCAATGCGTTCTTGCACTGTGGCAGGACCTTCCCAAGAAGTTTCCATCTTGTTAGACTGGAAAACTTTCAGAACCATCACTTGGTCTCCTTTCTCAAAGCAACGTTCTCTGGCATACTGGTCATACCAGGTCTTCTGCTTCTCTTGTGCCTGTTGCAGATTCTCATGAGCATCTGCCCATGCTTCCCTGAGAGTATTCTGCAAGTTAGTCACAAAATCAACCACATTAGTCTCTGAAGAAGGGATAGCTCCCTCCCACTGACTTTGAACCAGCTGTAAGGGCCCTTTCACATCATGGCCATAGACCAGCTCAAAGGGTGAATAACCCAGGCTTGGGTGTGGAACAGATCTGTAAGCAAACAAGAACTGCTGTAGCGCCAAGTCCCAGTCATTGGAATGTTCATTCACAAACTTACTGATCATGGCCCCCAAAGTTGCATTAAAACGTTCCACCAACCCATTAGTTTGGTGATGGTAAGGTACTGATGTCAGATGGCGTACTCCATGTGCCTCTAATAGGCGCTGCATGACTTTGGAGTTGAAATTGGAAGCTGCATCCGTTAAAATCTCTGCAGGCCAACCTAATCTAGCAAAGATGTCTGTCAAAGCTTGGGCTACTGCTTTAGCTGAGATCCCACCCAGTGGAATGGCTTCTGGCCAACGAGTGCAGAAGTCCACAAAGGTGAGCACATATCGCTTTCCCCTAGCAGTCTTTCTAGGGAAAGGTCCCATGATGTCCACAGCCACTCTCTGGAATGGGACATCAATGATAGGAAGTGGTTGGAGAGGGGCCTTGGCTTGATCCTGGGATTTCCCTACTCTCTGGCAAACTTCACAGGATTGGACATAATCAGTCACATCCTTGCCCATCCCCTCCCAGTAGAAGGACTTTCCCAATCTGTCCTTGGTTCGGTTCACCCCAGCATGTCCGCTAGGATGATCATGAGCCAGACTCAAGAGTTTGGCTCTATACTTAGAAGGCACCAGCAACTGTCTCTGAGTGCGTACGCCCCCCTTGTTACCTCTCGGGCCAGACTCACGATATAATAGGCCCTCAACGATTACAAATCTGGGCCCCTTCATCGCTGGAGGAGACTTCACCTCTTCCTTCGCTCTGGTCCAAGCAGCTTGAAGGCTCTGGTCTGCTTCCTGGTTTTCCTGGAACTGCTGTCGCTGAACAGGAACCAGCTGTTCCACCTGGAGTGGTAGACTCGCCTCAGATTCTCATTGCATTGCAGCTTCTCCAGGTTCTGCTCCCTTGGCTGGAGTGTTCTCTGGAGTTTCCACTGCTGTTGAATCCTTTGCTGGCTTTGGAGTCAGCGTTGTTGGATTCTCCTCCTCTGCACCAGCCTCTTGCATCTCAGGCAAATTGTCCAGCACCTGACTCTGCTCAGTGCCCACCGGAGACTCTTCCGCTCCCCTGGGCAGCGCTGAGTCAGGAGTGACCGCAGGGACCAACCTGAGACCATGCTGACTAGCCTCTTGACATGGAGAAGCTCTTCCTGGACTTCCGCCAACATCTGCTCCGACATCCGAGGTATCAGCAAGGATGGTCCCGACCTCTGGGCCTACGATGCTGTGGTGGGATCTGCCCTAGGTTCTGCCACCTCTTCAGGCAGGACTCCTTCTGGTGTAGCAGGAGACAGTGACTGCAGTCTAAGTTCAGGCTGGTCCTCAAGTTGCACTGAAGACTGACCTCTGCTTAGGCTGCTTGCCATCTTTGCACGCTGTCCGGACTCTTTCCGGGCCTGACTAGCATGGAAGATGAGATCATCACCCAACAGAGCAGGACATTCGTAGTCAACATAAACAGCAAAAGTCCAAACTCCTTCCCAGCCTTTGTACTGAACAGGAACGCGTGCTGTTGACAGTTGAGCCGGAGGAGCTCTAAAGGCTCTGATGGTGATCTTGATGTGGTCATCAACAAGACCAGGATCCAGATATGAACGATGAATAGCAGAAACTTGTGCTCCAGTGTCTCTGTAAGCAACAACTTTCCTGTCTCCTACCCACAGTGTGTGCCTTCTGTGAGTAGGGATCATGTCCGGATCAGGAGCAACTGAATGATCAGCGGGAGTGTCCCTGGAAGCCGAAGCAACAACTAACTGGGCCAACTTAGGCTTCTGCTTACAGTTGGCTTTAATATGTCCCAGCTCTCCACAGAGAAAGCATTTAGGGCTAGCCTTTTTCCCTGGCTGACCCTGTTGGCTGCAGCGGGGCTGTGACTTTGTGGTAGAGCTGTCCAGCTGAGGCTTCAGCCCTGCCACAGTAGGTTGGACTACCTCCTCACCTCTGGAGGCAACAAACCGATCTGCTGCCCTGGCAGCCTCTTCTAGCGTTCTAGGCTCTTGCTGTAACACAAAGGAGTTTGCAGTGGAAGCCTGTGTAAAGTTCAGGCGCATCATGTCCATTGTTTTATGTAGGAAAGCTGAAATTTGTTCAGGTGTTAACTTGTCCTGCATTAGTTGTATTGCTTCCCAGAAAGCAGCAGGTACCTGTGCTGAAGGCCCCTGCTGTGTGGCATTGCTACCACTAGGATCCATAGTGTATTCCAGGATTTTCCAGGCCATAAGTTCATAAGCTCCCTGACTACCTCTGTGCACCGAAAACTACAACACAGAAAAGGTCTGATTGGCTGATCAAAGAATATACAGTGCTAGAAGCCCCAAAAGCCACAGAAAAGAGGGAGAAATCCTAAAAACCAAGAAAAGTGGGGAAAAAATCCCAAAGCCTTTTCTCCTTTCCCTGCTCTTCACCCCCCTTTCTCCCTCCTGAGGGAAACAAAAGCCAACTCTGCCTGAGTTAAGTACCTGCAATTAGTATGCAGATTTTTTCAGCTCCACCGCTACAGGGGACTTAAAAAAATGCTTGCTCTGACTCAGACCCAATGCCAGAGTTTAGCAGCTTTAAAAATCCAAAAAAAACTTCTTTCCCCAACAGAAGCTTTGAATGACAGAGCCAGCAGCTCTTCACTGAAAGCTTTTTTAAAAAAACCCCCAGAAAATCACTCCTTTCCTAAAGAGAGTTTCTGTTTGACTATAGGAAGCAACTCCTCACCAGAAAAAGAAGGGAAAACAGGCAGAGATCACACTCTCCATGAACAGGTAGGCGACTCCGCCCCCCAGCCTCCAACTCCCCCTCCCTTTTCAAGCCTCAGAGAGGACCCGAAGGAGAGGAAAAAAAAGTCCCTTTTAAACCAAGAAGGGCTCCCTCGCTCACACATCCACCCCCCTTCTCCTGAGCTTAATTCCTCGCCACAGACACAGGGGAACCTGAAGCCAAGCCTCAACTCTGCACCTTAAAAACTCCACTCTCCGTTCGAAAACCGCTGCCACCATGTGACACTGTAGGTTTATTTCCAGTCTCTTAAGTTGACTTCCAGCCTTGCAAGACTGGAAATTCCCTCCCAGTGCTTTTACTTGGGTTCTTGCCAGCCTTCCAAGGCTGACTTCCACGCATGGAACGACTGGCAATCTCCCAGCTCTATCAGGTATGCTGCCACCACCCCCCTGAATTAAGAATCATTTGGACAGGACAGGAGGGACCCTGCCCAATCTCTAAGCATAAGGAACTTCCACCTCCCCCTTCCCCTGAGTGAGAGGTCCTATGTAGCGTGTGCCAACCCTGGCGTGGAAATGGAGAGAAACGGAGGTTTATAAAAGTGTTTTAATCAAGGCATGCAAAATAAACAATATCACACTTGGGAGACTCCCCTCTCCCAGGTACACTTAGTTACAAGAATTTACAAAACAGATATAACAGCACAGATACATTCTTAAGATCAGCCAATTCCCAAAATAACAACATCCCTAACGCGACTAACTACTTATTTCTAGTTACTCACAATTAGGTTATAGGCGTAGATGGTCTAAAGGAGAAGAGAGGGGGTTCAGGAGACACGGCATGCTGCCAGCTCCACTGGCCCAGCTCTCCTCTCTCTTCTTCTCTCTCTCTCTGCCCACATGGCCTCTCAGAAGTTTTATATTTTCCTCCTTGGAAGGATCTGGAAGCCTCTCCAAGATGCCCACCTCTTTTCCTTTTGGTTGGTCAATTCTCACCTTGTGACCTGTGATGCTGACCCTTTCTTTTTGGTTGGTCAACTCTCACCTTGTGACCCTTGATGTAATCCTAACATCTCATTAACCCTTGGTTTACCTGAAGAGGGAAGTATCTCCCTTTGATAAGCCTAGATAATGGGAAGCCCCATTATCACAAGGCCCAAGAAAATAAATTTTCCTGAATGAGAAAATGCAGGGGATAGTTTACTGTTTTAATGCTTAGGCTCCAAGTTGCTCAGCAGAAACCCTCTAAACTGACACTAGGCAGAATTGGCCTGGAAAAACAAAGTAGTCCCTCCCCATGGAGAGATAAGGATTAAATGAATCCAGATCATGGAAACCACAGATCATGGAATGGTCGCCAAATGATTCAGGAGAAACACAAACAGCTCAGTGGAGATTGAAAATACTCAGGCTGAGGGTGCTTATTGACCATGGAATACGTAATAACTGCTGGGGAGGGAGAGAAAACTTGAAACAGGAGAGAGAGAGAATAAATAGGCATCTTAGAAGAAAGCAAGGCTGGCTGGCTAAAATTGTGAACAGATGTATTCTGAACTAACATTTTGTTGCAGGTTTTGTTTCTAGGATCTAAAATTCATTATGGTCTGCATATTCACATGCATGTGTCCCATCCAACTGGAAGAAGGATTAGCTCTAGTCTCACTTGTAACACCTGAGCACCCAGTGCTTTTCTAGATACCTTGATTTCCATTGAAGATGTCTCCTCTAAGTCAATTTCTGTTTCTCAAACATTAATTTAGGTCTAAAATATCTTTAAAAAACTAAACATGGAAAACATTTAAAAATATTATCTGAGTTAGAACTCATTGAAGTATTTTTTATTCTTGACTTCTCTCTCATGGGCTGCAGTTTAGCAGGCATTGTGCTACCTACCTTCTATAAATGAATAATATCCTGCCTGCTGATGCAGTGAGGTGTATCACACACTTGTTTTCTTTGCAGATCTACTCTTATTCATTTTTAATGCCATACCTTGATACTTCTATGCTAAAGTTTCCACAAAGTTTGCCAGTTTAATTAGTTCATTATTTTCTTTGCAGAGCACTTCACAGCAATTTAAAATTAATTAGGCAACTGAGTTTATTTCAAAAATATTTGTTTTGGTGGCCTGGTCAGTTGATTGTTTATACTAAACTTCTCAGCTCCAAACAATTTAACACTTAACAATAAAATTCTCCATATAACACATGGACAACATAAGAAACCAACTTATGAGAAGGACAAGTTGCTTACTTGGAACTTTGAGCGGTCATCTATGAACTCATAAATGGGGATTTAGTGCAACTATGCAATGCATTATTAAGAACCTTCTGGTGCTCTTATGTGTGTGTTTTGGCAGTAGTCCCTCCTCCCCAGTTCATGTGACCAGCCTGATTCCCACTCAGACTCTGACAGGATGCACAGCCCCTGTCATATGTTGATCTGCTGGAAATGTATTGAAATAGTGGATTGTAACCAAGGTAGAACTAGCTGCTAGAATCCAGATCATGGATACAACTCTATTAGGCTTAGTTGTGACTGCTAGAAAGCATCCAATGATAATTGATGATTGCAACAATGTATCTGTTCTGAACTTGCCTGGATTGTTACAAAATGTCAATGACTAATTACTTTAGTGCTGATTCCCACAATGTATCTGGTGGAAGGGAGAAGTCAGAGCTGGGGGCAGGGATGAAAGTGTAGAGGCTTGTGTTTTGAGAACCCAGTGTCCCTAAGATGAGGCATCAGATATGTACTTGCGTCAAGGATGATGAGAAGTGGGAACTGTTTTCACCGTTTGCTAGCCTGACTTTGGAGGGTATTAGATATCATTTTGATATCATAATTCATCCTCCTTTTTGCCACCCTCAGCCAAATGTTTGCGAGGCCCCTGGACAAGCACAGAACTAGGCATGGCCATTGATTGCTGAACATTCCATTCTCCATCCAGGCAGGTCAGACTCAGCCAGATCGCCGCTTCAGGAGACCTCTCAGACAAACACTTCATTAAGGATGCATGTTACTACAAAGAACTCCCTGCCCTGAGCAGGCGACTTGATAAGTGAGATGCTTAACTGTCAAGTACTCTGCATCTGCATTCTGGCCATTCCATTGTCGATTCGGACCTAACTCAATCATGCTAAATTCTGACCTTTTGGAGACATTGTCTCGTGCCCAAACCCCATTGTTCTCCCCCAAGTACAGACTAGTCTACGGTCATATTTTCTCTATAAAACCCCCCAATTCCGAGACCTTCCTTGGATCGCTGCAAACTTCCATCCAGCCTTGCTGCCACTTTATCCGGCGAGCTTTCCCCTCAGTCTCATTCCGAGACTGCGCACTTACAGACCTCTGCAGTGATCTACCCCAGGCTTTGGACAGGTGTAGTATCACCCAATTCAACAATCCCTCTCAAAATTCCTCTATACCACTACCACATTTATTTTCTATAGTTACTTGTGTGAGTGTGTTGCATACACTTGTCTGCTTGTATTTAATAAAATCACAGTTATTATTTCATATTTTGATGTGCTTCTTGGCTTGGCCTGACCCCGTAGATTTTGGGTTTAAAGATTCCGCTGCATTGCCCTGCCTCTCGCTTTGCTAATTTGTGCTCTAGCTAATTTCCCCACCATATTTTAAGAGCATACTTTGGAGTTCCTCCCAGGACCCCCAGAAAACAGGGTAACAGAACCAAATGCAAGTCTAGGAACTATCAAAGAAGTGGCATAATCCTAGATTTATGACCTTCTCTAATCACAGCTTTGTGCACCTAAATTTTGGAACTGTAACTATAAAAGATGTAAGCTCCATGTGTGCTTTAGTCTGAAAAAAGTGTGCTATTCTGCTCACATATCTACAAATAAAACTCTGTCTATTTCAGAGTACCATTTGTGGACTGTGGATTATCCAGTACATGACAAACCCTCAGGTCCCAGGACACTGAAGCAGCAGCCAAGGAGCTAAAAAGAGAGCATGATACACAGAGGTGAGGGTGAGTTCCCAGATGACCACTCAAAGAACTATGATTACAGGCAAGCAACCTGTTCTTCTTCTTCACGGTCTCTGTGACTCACACAATTGGGAAATAGCAAGCTACACACCACAGCAAGCTACACACCACAGTATTATGCAACACAAGAAAACAGCACAGCTCTGCCAAAGGCAGCATCAGCCCTGGACCTGGTATCCAGCCTGTAGTGACTAATGGAGGTCAGAGGCTAGGACCAAGTAGCTGCTTTGCAAATGTCTTCCAGAAACATGCCTTTCAGGAAGGCCGATGAAGCAGCCATGGCTTTGGTAGACTGGCTATATACATGAATAGGAGGGTCTTTCTTTGCTAGTTCATAGGCCAGATGCCCAGCTAGAGCGGTCAGAGACCCAGCCAGAGAGGCATTGACATAACACGCAAAGACCCTTCTTGCTTGAGTAGTAACACATAAAGAGGCTCTTGGACTGACAAAAGACTGCCTGCTAGTACATGCTGATTAAGGAGAAACTCCAAGAAGAGACTTTGAAACCAGGGACTGAATCTGCTCATGAGGCACTGGTGGAGGTGTGTGATGGGCAGTGGATTCAGAAGTCTGAGTCAAATGTGAAGCTTGAGTGGGTGTTTGGCATGCACCTGAGGAGATTTTGGGCCCTGCTGCTCTTGAGGGGGAGATCATGGCCTGCTCAGTACCTTGAAGAAAAGTGAGAATGTCAATATCAAGTGCATTGATGGTATCATGGTAAAGTGATCTCAAACCATGCAAACGGTACCAGTCGTACTCATACTCCTTGTAGTCAATTTCAGAAGGGAGGATTGATCATACCAATAGTACGGAGAGTACCCACAATGAGGCTGATACCATTCGTAATCCCTAGAGCCATAAGTCCCCAAATCATGTTCATGCCATCAACAGTTGGATCAGTGATGGTATCAGTGGTGCAGAGGACACCTAAACAAATCCATTCTCTGAGACATCTCTGAAGATGAAGAAGATGTTCAGCATCATTATCAAACCAACCAATGAGGTGGAGAAGATAGAAGAGAAAAGTCCTTCCTCAATGGAGCCTGTGGTGAGGGGCAACAGCCAGCAGGATCCAGGAGACATTTATAGAGGGTCAGGAGGCCAATCTGTACCACTTGAGGGGAATCTTGTGTAGAAGCACATGCATACATCCTCCAAAGAGGAGGTGCAGGAGGAGAACCTACCACAATCAGTACTGTCACTTCCTTTTTCTGCACTGACTCTGGATGATGGGGCTAAGCAGAATGGTTAAGACATATGCAGTAGTGAAGAAGACAACTTAGGGCAAGAAACAGCCTTCACTTCTTTTTTCTTCTTACATGATATCTTCTCTGATTGATGCTTAGAAGAGGAAGTCTCCACCTCAACACACCATCCTAGTGTCAATGGGACATGAGAACATGCCTCCAGATTAACAGAATAGGGTGGTATTTATGACCCATTAGTTCTAACTGTTGGATGCAGGCCTTTTGGAACCATCCATTGCATCTGAGTCCTAAAAATATCTCCTGACACTGAGGCGGACTGAAGAACTGGATACAACTGGAGCAGAAGAGGATCATGGAACAAAACCACGTCCCAAATTTGAAGGGTTATCAGTAGCCAACACGACTTGCTTGTATAAGAGCACCTTGAGACGAGACTAGCACTTCTTAAGCACTTGAGAGGTCATTACTTTGCAATGACCCAGTATTGCTGCCTTCCCCCAGCCACAATAAACAGTGCAAATGTCCATCTGTCCCAGAGATTTTAGCCCTGCAGGAATCACACTTTTTTTTATAATCATTTTATTCAAATTCAAATATAAAATAAACAATTGTAACTGTAAGTTTAAATGAATTATTTTTGATCTTCCACACTGATCTAGATTACATTTTCAATATCTCTTAACATGCTTATATTATTGTACCACATTTTACTGATAATATTACATGTTGGTTCTTGCATTTCTATCTCTACATTCCAGCTTCATGTTATATATCCAGTAGCCCCCTCATTAATTATCTTAAATCATGAATTACTCATTACCATCTGACAATACCCAGCAATTACCCATTACAATCTGCCATTCTTTTTGAATCTCATCGTCTGATTTCCCCTTTAATCTCTGAGAGTCCATATCAGCATTTCTGTTTTCAATAAGTGTTCCCCACCATTGTTCTATTGTGGGTATTTGCTGAGTTTTCCACAACTTTGCATATTCAATATGAGCTGTTGTTATCATATACAGTATTATTCTCCAATATTTCTTTATACCAGTACCTTCTAGTACATCTGTCATATTTAATAAATACAATTCTGGTATCTTAGCGAACTGAACTTTCATTAATGCACAAAATTCTGTTATGTATTTCACTCCAATATTTCTTAGCCTTAGGACATGTCCACCATGTGTGATATATCGTACCGACCTCTTTCTGACACTTCCAACAAAGTCCAGTACCTGTATTATATATCTTTTTTAATTTGTCTGGTGTCATGTACCATCTATGAAGGAATCACACTTTTTAAACCAACTGAAGGGCATCTTAACTGCTGAAGGCAAGCTGCTATCAATGATCCGCCAAGCCAGAAATGTAAGTGAAAAAACAGTCTGAGTCAAGCCATGAAAAAGAATCCAAAAGTCAAGCCAAATCAAGATCTAAAGAGAGAGTAAACCAAAACACAGTCCAAGGATCAAAAGCCAGAAGCAACACAGCTCACCAACAGTTCCTTCAATGCTGCTGCTGTGATTGTGGTGGACAAAAAGTAACTGAGGATTTGGGCAGGAATCAGGCTGGTCACATGGGTCAGGGAGGAGGGGATACCCCCCCAAACACATAACATCTCTAGAAGGTTCTGAATGAGGCACTGGACAAGCTCAGGCAACCCCCATATGTGTGAATCACAGAGACCATGAAGAAATCCACAAACACTGATGGTGAATTAATTTCATTGAGAAACTTCATAGGCATTTGGAGCACAGTCAACACAAACAGAAAAGAATAAGCATCACACCACCACCAAGGAGGATAGAATGATACAACTATAAAAGACAAAAGAGAGACAAAACCAGAAAATTGCCTCTCTCTTTATTAACTAGAAAAATTCATAAATTACTAACTTGTTGATTATCCCACCCATGCATTGAACTCCCACAGACTTCCTGATAAATACTGAAGTTACTCTGGCACTTTAACGAATTAATTATTTTAATTCATTATAATCTATTAAGAGCTAGAGTTCCATTCTTTCTCTTACTCTCTCTCTGAAAGATTTGGTAAGACAGGACAGTCCTAAGAGGACTGGGACTGGAAATGCATCATACAGTTCTGTGCTGGCTGTTCAAAGAAAACAAGGAAAAAGTCTTGTCAGGAATGGAAGGGGGTGATGTATTTGCTCAGCAAGAGGCACTCCTGTAGCAAGCACTATTTCAGAATTTCAGGCCCTTTAATTCTGAAAGGTGGTGTCCTCCCACTACTACCTATTAGCCTGTACAGAAGCTGTTGCAGTCTATCTAGGTGGCAACTGAAGGGGTTGTGAGTCTTTTCAAGTCTCCCCTAGTTTTTGTTGATTTATTTCCATGCTTTTGGGGTTGATGTGCAATGAACTGTATAAACTTGTATTACTTTAGTTGTGAGCAGTGCTGAGCACCAGGCTATTAAAGTGAAATAATTTTCCTCCTCTCACACCATTTCCACATCTCTTGCTCCCCCTTCATCCTATTCCACTTTCTATAGACAGGCTTGGTAAGATTGGAGCCAAAAGTTTCAGCGACCTAAACCAATGCCTTCTCTTCTGTCTATTCAGAATTATATTCCCTTGAATTCAAAGAGACTTCATCCAAGGTAAGCGGATATAAGACTGTTGTATCCATTTCTAATAAGAACATTTTTCTTAGGTGACAAGAAGAGGGAGTCAGAGGGTCTGGGATTTGGCCACAGAAAGGCCAGGCTACTACAGTAGATGCTTTAGGCTGCTTTAATGATCCTATATTCATCCTATATTCATTGGCTACTAAGCTACTTCATTTCCATCCTGATTCTTTGCTTCACATTTATTTATTTAATACAAAACAGTCAATACACTGAATGAGTGCAATTATCCCTTTGTTCATTACCCTTAGCAAGAGTGACATATTAGATACCTCATCTTCTAAACTGGAGATGGCATGAACTGAACCCAGTGCATAAAAATATTTTTCATATGCTCAAAGGGACTCTAAACATTTGTGATTAGGAAGAACAGGTTGCTTACCTGTAACTGTAGTTCTTCGAGTGGTCATCTGTGCCCTTACACACTAGGAGCTTTTGCGCATGTGCGGTACCATTCGGAAAATTCTAGAGCTTAGTAGCTTGGTGGGAACCCCTCCCCCATGTATCCACTGAGCATGCTCAGCCCGCCAAGTAACGGTCTCTCCTCAGTTCTATAAGTCCGCCGAAAAAAGGGGACCTGAGAGTGAGGGGACAGTTGGGCGGGTGTGTGTAAGGGCACAGATGACCACTTGGAGAACTACAGTTACAGGTAAGCAATCTGTTCTTCTTCTTCGTGGTCTCTGTGCCTTACACACTAGGAGACTTTGTAGCTTACCAGGAGGACGGTGGGTCAGGTTCCTAGAGTACGGAGGCCAGCACCACTTGTCCAAACCGGGCATTGAAGGGATGTCATGTTGAGGAGGGAGTGGGCTTGTTTCTCCTGCTCTTGAGACCAGGACAAGGAGCAATGGATGCAAGCTGCAGGAGGGGAGATTACGCCTGAACCTCAGGAGGAATTTCCTGACAGTCAGGGCTGTCCGACAGTGGAATGTGCTGCCACGGAGTGTGGTGGAGTCTCCTTCTTTGGAGGTTTTTAAGCGGAGGCT